>JASANE010015839.1:0-33584 GCA_030248225.1 Trileptium ribeirensis
TTGCAGGTATATATTAGGCGGATGTTTGATTTATTTGTTACTGTTAATGTGTATAGTAAAATTATATAAAACATTCACTAAGCTTCTGGTATGCGCAGAAAAGATTATGACACGGAAGCGTCATATAAATGATACATAATATATTCGTACGATAGATATACTTCGACTTCACCAAGACACATTCTGTCTGTGTCGCTTACATTGTTATCGAGTTCATCATTATAAAGTTTATTTGGTTTAAGTAATAGTTGTGGTAAAGCCATTTTGCGTAATTTGTACACACTGTTGTAACAAGTTCAAATGAGTACGTTGACAGCAGTTTGAACGTGTTAGATAATACAGCCATGCGTACAAATTTCGCAACGTACGCCTAGCTGTGCTACAACTGATTTGTAATACAACTAATTTAGCTAAACATACGTTAAAGCAATTCGATTCACGGCTTGAACTATATAAGCTGTGTTACAGTAAACTATAGTTAAATATTATAAATCTATTTCACTCGTGGTAATACTTCGCTAGAATGATATTTGTTGAAACCGATTGGAAAAAACAATTAACATGGGAATCCTTCGGTGGTGATGTACCGGTGTAGCCCGATAGTTGTTTATTTCGACTTAAACTCGTTTTTTAGTTGTTTACATTTTGTGTTTCTTAGTAGAACTTTGCAATTTAAAAACTAAGCGCAATTCATGGCTCAAACGCAATCTGAAAAATACTATATCTGTCAAAAATTGCTTTTTTCCTGTAATAAAACTGCTGTGACTGTTGCTTTATGCAAAAAGACAAGGTAGTCTCTAAAAATATTGCTGATCCGACGTTTAGGCTTTCAGACAACATGACTTGTTCTTTACTGCTACCGCTCTAAACATAACTTTTACCGATATTAATCTTCGCCTTAAGACGCAATGTGCGGCTGGATTACTAATACATTTTCTAACTGTAATCGTATATGAGAGCACAAAAACAGTGTACTGACGGAAATATTTGTTTGAAGCAAAATTTTAAAATTAGCATACGTTTACAATACGTCTAGTGTGTTATATTGTTTTAAAACTAAACTATATCTCATACACTACGAAAACGTTCAATAAAATTTTTCGAGTGTTGAGTAGGTGGTTTTTTAACCGTAGCCTTGATTTTAACCTTGACTCAATTTGGGTCAAGTTTTGACTCATTTTGAGTCAAGTTTTGACTCAATTTGAGTCAAGTTTTGACTCAATTTGAGTCAAGTTTTGACTCAAAATAAGACAAGTTTTACTCAATTTGAGTCAAGTTTTGACTTGATTTGAGTCAAGCCTTGACTCAATTTGAGTCAAGTTTTGCCTTAATTTGAGTCAAGTTTTGACTCAATCTGAGTCAAGTTTTGACTCAATCTGAGTCAAGTTTTGACTCAATCTGAGTCAAGTTTTGACTCAATCTGAGTCAAGTTTTGACTCAATCTGAGTCAAGTTTTGACTCAATTTGAGCCAAGTTTTGACTCAATTTGAGCCAAGTTTTGACTCAATTTGAGCCAAGTTTTGACTCAATTTAAGTCAAGTTTTACTCAATTTGAGTCAACTTTTGACTTGATTTGAGTCAAGCCCTGACTCAATCTGAGTCAAGTTTTGACTCAATCTGAGTCAAGTTTTGACTCAATCTGAGTCAAGTTTTGACTAAATGTGAGTCAAGTTTTGACTAAATGTGAGTCAAGTTTTGACTAAATGTGAGTCAAGTTTTGACTCAATCTGAGTCAAGTTTTGACTCAATTTGAGTCAAGTTTTAACTTAACTTAAGTCAAGATTTACTCAATTTGAGTCAACTTTTGACTTGATTTGAGTCAAGCCTTGACTCAATTTAAGTCAAGTTTTGACTCAATTTGAGCCAAGTTTTGACTCAATTTGAGACAAACTTGATTCATATTGAATCTAACCAGACTCATATTGTGTCAAGGTTAGCTCAAGCTAATAGTTAAAAGAGGACCGGTTCAATAGTCACAATTTGACTCAACGTTTTTGCGATGTTGTTAGCCATATTTTCGAAAACAATGAAACCATGTCTTTTTTGCACATTCACACGTTGCTAGTTTTTAGGCAAACATGCAACGAAAATGATGTACCGCAATAGCACCTATAAAGACGTACTGCATTCATTCTTCTCTATAACTATAATAATTTAACAATACCATAAGTAAAATTCATTTTGCATTTATATTGTTGCTTTTTAGTAATGTGAATTTATATGTTGATTTTTTGTTAAGAAAAATGTATCACTCATCAGTTTCGATTACATTCACAACCCTGTATATATCCGCTTGTACAAGAATAATCATCATCAGTATAGAACTAAGATAGGCAATAGGTAACTGAAAACACCTTAGGTCGCCGCAAAGGTATAATTTTGGATAGCGAAACCCGCATGGCTCTGTGCAACGCAAACAGATACATATTTTTTTTAAATTTTGGCTTGTTAATGTTTTAATATGAATATATTATCTGAAGTTTTTATTGCCCCTGTATTCTTCGTAAAACAATGAATCCCGATTGATTTTGACATTAACCAACAAGTGACGCACCTTAAATATTTCTAGGGTCAATTTTTTTGACATTCATTGCTGTCGTGGGAGGATAATAATTCGAGAACATTTAAGATTAAAAATTGAACCAAATAAATTTTTAAACTTTGATTAGATACGAATTGTCTTACAGCAGCCTACTAAACACATAAGGAATGCGACGATAAACTTAACCCAAGCCCACCAACCGTCCTATATCTCTATTAAGGTTAAAATCTGTTACCGAACATCTCACGATAAACCGCAATTCGCAAACCTGTTCGAGAAAACATAGCTCAGTGACAGAAACCCGTCAAATTTATGTTCGCGAAAATACAGCGAAAATTGCGAACAAAAAACTAGCGGATTTGAATTAGGCAAGCTTTCTTCTCGAATACTGCGAGCTAAACCACAGAACCGATTAATTTGTGACGTTAGTACTACGTAATAGTTGTTCGCGAACAGAGACAAATACAAATGAGAAGCCCATAAGCATTAGATTATTTTCTTGCCAATTAAAAAATCATCAAAATTCTGTTCGAAAATAAAGTATAGTTTTTGGTATTCATTTCTGATTTTGGCAATTTTCTGTTAGCCAAAAACCTATTGAAATTTCAGCATTTGTTCGGTAACAAGGGTTTGCGGCTCACTATCCGCTATTATAAAATAGGATGGCCAATGGGCACAACATTAAGATTGTTCGCGCGTAAGAGCTAATATATAACTCACATATTCTTTATGAAGCAAAGTGCGATAAAATAAACGAAAACAGTTTAATAAGTTTGACGAGGGGGACAAAATCCGACTAAAAACATAAACCCATAAAACTATAACTAAACTAGGCTATGGAAAGCTTAAAAATGCCAACAAATACAGTTATAGTTTATTGAATTTTCCGTGCTATAGTCAAGTTCGAACATCAGATGCGTTCGGTTAAAACAGTCTAAATATTTTACAGAATTCCTCGAATTTCATTGGTTACGCTGAGTCACAAAACGAGGCGAATATAAACAGCATCCTAATGTCATACAGCCGCAGTAGACGAAACGAAATGGTGATAAGAGTATTTTTGTGACAAACCACGAATACCGCTAACAATTCTATGACCGTTTTAAACTTTTATAATAGAAATGGCCAGCAGCCAACGGACTTTATAACAATTTTAGCTCGATTAAAATATTGGCCCGTTCACCTTTAGGGGCCGGACGTTATAACGTTAGAAAAACAGCTTAAAGTGGGAAGTCCGTGGGGAGGGTGAAGCCTCCAGCCTAGACTTAGACTATGGTATATGGCTCCTACAAAGGCAATAGCTAAGGCTAGGGGTTAGGTTTAGTACATCGAGGAAGCTTTAAACGCATTTCACTTCCACCCCTTAAAGTTACATTGGAAATGTCAAAATGTCAGAAGATTTTTTGATTCTTTGTACCGTCGGCGACGCAAACTTCAAATCGGACATTTATAATTAAAAGTAGTAAAAGGCACAAATAGGTGACTATATCTTTGCAGCAAAATAGCATAATGGTTTATACTTCTTTTCTACAAAGCTATGGATTTAGTACAAACATTGTGTATTTTTCTCGAATTTAGTATACGAAAGGCCCTACGGTCGTTGAGAATAAAATTTAGGATTGATTTAGATTGTTCTTGGCATTTGACCTACGTCTCCTCCATGGGTTTGGCTTTTACACTAAACTACATTTCGGTTGTACGAAACCACTAATATATATATAGGGAGCAACACAGTCGTACGCAATGAAAAATTATTACGATGTGGAGGGGGCAGATACCCGCGGAGTGAGACGGAGTCGAGGTAAATTTTTGAAACTTTACAAAATCATAAAATTAACTTTATAACTTATTAACTTTAGAAAACTTTAAAATTTCACCAATTATTGCCAGTTTGTGTCAATTTTTCCTTAATTTTCCCAAATATCTGTCAAATTTCGCTAAATTTTCCACGCGCGGCTTCGGTGTGAGTATGAACGGAAGGGAGTGAATTGAGTGTGCATGGGCTCACGAGGATAAATATGGTTAAGTTAGGCCTGACACTCATATCCCACAATGGAGACATCAATGGACACTATTTTACGCTTTATCTCCAGTCAGATTCGTAATCCGTTAATGTTTTTCGTGATGAGATATGTGTTTTACATTCTCTACAATAACAATAAATCTTTAAATTCCATACCGTGAAACTTTAGCATATAATGATGTGCTAAAACCTCTAAAACAAACTTAAATTTATTTTCGACCCTACTTGGGAAGTGGGCGAAAAATCACTCAAGGTACCCTCCATCCTTTCAATAATTCCGCATACTACCTGAACACAGAACCATCTCTTTCCGTCTGTGTGTTGGTTTGTGCAATTTGTTTAATTATATTTCTTGCGTATAAATTTTTTCGCGTATGTACAAAAGAAAAGGTACCGATAGTCCATCATACTTGCCGAGGCAGGGAATGAGGGGGGCTGCCCCCTGAGGCCTCACAATTTCCCTCCGAGGTCCTGATTTATCTCTGATGATACACCCAGTATCCGCTCCGCGCAGCAGAAAAAATGTATAAAAATATGGTGAAAATTGGCAATAAATGGGTCCTCGGCGAAGGTATAAGGAGGTCGTCACTGTTTTCAGCATACCCTAGAGGACCCCCCCCCGAGGTCCTCTACTTTCTTAAAAGACTCCCACCGCCTATCCCGGCTACGCTCCCCTGAGACCTTGGAGCGTCAGCATGTGTGCGATAATTCATAATTTGTTGTAAAACGAACCCTGTAAAACATCTTTCTGAAAATTGCGCGTCGTGAAAGTAAAGAAAATAATTATTCAGTAAGAGTGAGTATAAAAACTAAATT
Organism: Trileptium ribeirensis; assembly: GCA_030248225.1. Lineage (NCBI taxonomy): Eukaryota > Metazoa > Nematoda > Enoplea > Enoplida > Thoracostomopsidae > Trileptium > Trileptium ribeirensis. The sequence goes on from JASANE010015839.1 coordinate 5,382, forward strand.
AAGAAATAATAAAAGATATGACAAATGTTTGTAGTTTACGTTTACGAAACTTTGTCTATAATTCTTTACGTTTCCGCTCTGTTTTTGAATAGACTTTTATTTTATTGAGGTATACATATATAAATAATTCTACATACCTTATGTATACTAGAAATACAACTTCAGTTCATAGATGCCGGCTCGGTCCGGAATTTTACTGGCCCGGACTGCCTCTATGTGCCACGGACTCTCTCACTCTGTGTGGTCTTACTGGGCTTCTTGTATATCGGGGTTAAAAAACCCTATTTGATGAACGGTTTTCCCATTGCTGACCCACTAAAACGGCCAAAGCAGATAGCTAGTGTCTGTGATGTCTTAGACCGGATATTCATTTGCTGGGATGCCTGGACCAGTTTCATTCACGATCTCCATTGGTGATTATCCAATACTTGCTCGACGATCATCTCCATAGACTGTCGATTCTATGGGTTATACCCTTTTACTTTGGTTTAACTAATTGGTCAACGTAAGAGAGTGATTATTATAAGCAGCCTGTGCGAATATAAACACAAATATATTCTGCGAACGCTAGTAAGCATGCTGTGCGGACGACGCTTAATGAATTCTCATTCGCGAGTCGTATGAACGCGTTTCAGAAGCAGAACACTGCAGTAAATGTAAAGTCTCGTATGTACCATAGGAACTCAATAAATTTATATTGTATAACTGTGTGGACAAAAGCGAGGCGATAAACTTTGCTTTAAATGTAATCAATGTTTCATCATTTCAATCGGACTGATTCGGACCAATCAGCGAGTCCGGATCGGTTTGGATCTGTTCACAATATATACATCTTATATATACAAACATACATACAACCTATGTATATAAAATTTCAGTAGTGTATTTATAAAGATACTTATGTGAATAAATATAACTATGCTGTATTTTCATTATAGGAAATTTCATCGGCTTAGAGGAGGGTAGATGGCATCCGCTGGTGTTGGGGGCAAACTTGGGGTACGTCCTAAATTTCTCCGTTTTCTCATAATTTTCCCAATTTTCTCGAATTTTTGGTTATATATTTTGTAATATATTGCTCACAATCTTCAAGCAGCATGTATAAATATATACTGTAAAATTATCCAAATAACTCTTTTTAGGTGAATGAAATATGTTCAAATACATTTCTTTCGTCTATTATGTTTACTTGAATTATTATATAAATTATTTTAGTTTACAATATTTTTTAGTTGTACACATGTTAATAAATATTTTTTTTGTATTTACGAAATTTCCTTGATGTGGCAATCGTTGATGGGTAAATTTTGAGAAAAGATGAAAATGGGCTGAAGTATTATACAACAGCCAGAGATAAGAAAGAAAGAATGGAAGGAAGTGTGAATACTGGAAGATAAAACTTAAGAATGGAAGCAAGTGTGGATACTGGAAGATAAAACTTAAGAATGGAAGGAAGTGTGGATACTGGAAGATAAAACTTAAGGATGGAAGGAAGTGTCAAACTTGGAAAACATCTGATTGTGACATACCGTATTGCGGTAAAAACAAACGTTACTTACAACGTTCACCATCCATTTGCCACATTGCCACAATTTTTAAATAGGGGCGTAGTCATCCATAACAATCCGCACGGGGTGCGGGGAGGTCTTGTTTTAGCTCCCAGACCGAATTTGGTCTATTTTGAAGATAAAGTGCTGGAAACATTCGATGAGCTGGTTAAAAAACATGTCCATTTCGGCTACCTTTTTTTGACAAAATGTTTTTTCAGTTCCAAATGGTCCCAAAGTTAGTTGATACCTAAAATTTTCGAAAGAAATTTTTCGGTAAATTTATAAAAACATATCACCAATTGAATCGATGTCATCAATTGAAACAAATTTGCGGACTGAGTCGAATGGTGCTAAAATCCGCTGAGTCTGGTTTACGGATTAAGGAGTTGTTGATATTTATGTGAAATTCTAAGTCTAAGCCTATGTCGTTAACTCATAAACAGTTAGCAACAATCTGTTCGAATAAAATAATACATTTGTCAAATTTTTTTTCGAAAATTTTGGTGATCAGATGACATTGGGAACTCAAAAAATCGAAACGTTTTTGTCACAAAAGTGGCCGAAATGGACATTCTGCTAATCCACCTCAGTCGAATGATACTAATATTATCGCCTTATCTTCAAAATTGACCAAATTCGGCCTCGGAAGAGGCTAAAGGAGAAGACCTGGGTTTGAGGTACAACGTAAACCTACCGGTAAGCATAATCACACACATACCTTTTCTTTCCTCTTTCACGGGGGCAGGTTTAGTAGCACGGAAGGCCAACATTCACCCAGTGCCCTTTTTGGCTACGCCTTGATTTAAATTATTGCAGAAGCTACCAGAATTTTATAGCTTTGCAAAACATAATATGTAGTCGTGTCGTGTCTACTTAGAGGATGACACAAAACATTCACCCACAAAACACCCAAATGTCCTTAAATGCCATCCATATAACTGGAGTGATTGTAGAACTATAAGACCAGAAGAATAGAAACGAATGCAGACCTAGTTAGAAATTCAGTAAAATGAAATATACAATTCAGAACCAAATTCAAACTGAGTCGCGTAAGGTAAATGCAGGTGATGCCGTCTTCGATGTTCATATACTAAGCTAAAACCTGAGCCTTTAGCCTATACGTAAGGTGCGTTAGAGCCTTTTAGCAAGCCCGAGAATAACATGGGGATTAAACGCCACACCGAAGCCTGGACTAAGATGTTCAAAGATATATCGTCACGCCACTCAGCTTGGTTTGGGCCAATCTATAGAACTAAAATAATCGCCTGTACATTACGCGGTGTAGAAACATGACATTGTTGTAGTACTGCTGGACAAATTATATAACATAGATAGAAGAAACGGTCCAGAAATAGAGAAAAATCAATTTAGTCTCATCTAAGGTAATTTAAGTCTCTGAGCACATTGGAGTTGTTAATCTTCTTCTCCGAGGTTCCAGAAAGGAGCTATGATAGTCAGAGTACACTCGGGAGGGAACAACTTCTATATCAACCACAGAGGTTCGGAAATGGAAAAAATCAAGTTAATCTCATACAAGCCAATTTTGCCCTCTGAGTACATCGGGGTGATTAATTTTCCTTTTCGAGGTACCGGTAAGGAGCTACGGGGAGGGGGTCAGGGTACCCTTAGGAAGCATCCCTTATATATGAGCGTAAGGGGTCCAGAAATAGAAAAAGTCTAGATTGTGTCATATAAGCTCAGTAGACCCTATGAGTAATAGTAGTGTTTAATTTTCGTCTCCGAAGTTCCGGTAAGAATCTGCGGAAAGTCAGAGAACCATAGGAATGGCGTCACTCCCTATATGACTCTGACGGGCTAGATATCGAAAAAATGAAATTAGCCTCATATAGGGTGATTTTCAACAAGTTTCCGTATGAAGTTATCCGGATTATGGTTCTCTCAGAAGCATCTCCAATGTGTTTCAAAAGTCCACAAATTGCAAAAAAATTGTAAGACATCATAATTTCACGCCGTTACTCCGTCGGAGTCATTCCCTCTCAGGTTCCAAGATACTGAGGTTTGCACGATTTTACGTTAATTTCTATAGTTTTTCTGCACAGTTGTTCCATATTGTCCTCCATGAAGAGCGGCCAGCTGGTTCCCAACTAACTGTACGGTTAATTTTTCCGAAGCTCCAGTAAAAAGCTGTATGGGGTGAGCACGCTTATATGAGTCTCAGGGGTCCAGAAATGTAAAAAATGGAGTTAGTCTCATATAGGGTAATTTTACTTAATTTTTTTGGAGTGCTCAACTGTCGTCTCCGTGGTTCCAGTAAGAAGCTATATCTATAAAGTTTCAACAAACCTGTTCCGCATTTTCCTCGCGTATCGCCACCGGTTCCCAGCTAGCCTTATAATACATGATTTACAACAATTTCTGCTAAATATAATACTATACTTCGCTTTTCAACATACAAGGAACCAAAATAGTACACTGTCAACAAATCTGGTTATTTTAATTGCGGTAATGCTTGCTTCTGTGTGTCATAAACTTTATAAACTGGTATTTGAGATTATTGAATGTATTTCAGTTATATTGTACAAACAATGCTTATTATAAAGGCTTATCTGTACACTAAATACATATTAATATAAACTGAGGCTGTATCGGAGTCAAAGCTAATTAAATACCAGAAGGATTATCTGTTGTTAATATGTAGCAGGAATCAAGCAGAGGGCAACTATCCCCAAAATAGCCTATGACGATGAATAGCGACATGCCGCGACAGTTACCCTGCAGTAGATAAACGCAAACAATGCTTTTTATTTAGAAATGAGCTATTCCATCCTAGGAATTAGGTTTTATTGTCATTTTGTACCATAGCTAGCCACAATCCTCCCCCGCCCAGAATGTGTTTCATCGTAGCTTCCCCAAACCCCAAGATGTGTTTTATCTTAGCCCAACCGCAGGAATTTTATTTCAACTTCACAATTCACGTTTTTTGACAACTTTTGCCTTCACAAGATTGTTAGTATGTCATATGCCTGATCACTTGCCCGAGCACACGCTTGCATGCGATCATGTGCTCCCGCTCAAATGCTTGCTATACTAGTAAAAATGCGATTACTGGGCAATATGCTATGTAAGGTTCAAGAGTCATATAGACATCCTGAAGGAAGTGTTCCGACAAGGTGGACCCACCCCATATGTCTCGCTGCTATAACAAGGAAGCGGTAATGCCTTTTCCAACTGCGGACTATACTTCCGCGATGTCTTTCAGAGAGACGCCCCCGAATCAGCCACAGCGAGATATTCATTTTCCGATATGCTGGGCATCAGCGTTCCCATCTTCCAGTAGGAAGATCAGGTAAAATAGTTCATTGAAACATGAGTACGTTAATCCACTGCACACAGACACTTAGTGACTTTAACCATTTTTTAATATTTAGTTTACATACTACTTAAATATCATGCTTAAAACATGAATATCGAAAAATAGATTAGGAATAGTAGGATTTTAACTAGACGGAATTATTAAAGTTTTATCATCTAAAAGTGAAAATGTCATATTGGTGAAAATGTCATATTGGTTAAATAATCAGGCTAGTGATTTAACGTAGATATTACACATTAATACTCGCTGATATCAGATATTGTCAAGGACGAATACTATGGAAAAGCTATGACACGATCTTTTATAGTGCCAATCTTGGTACTATTCAGTTTAGCTCGGGGAAATTGATTTGGAAAATATATATTCATCTCAGCCATATTTATGAAAAACGCAGCTTTACAATTGACAGATCTCTGATTCTAGGAAGAATCTCAAGCGACAAATATAGCTGATCGTTGGGTTCTTCCCAACAGGTGGTAATAAGCATATGAAATTATTTGTGCGGCGTCTGTCAAGCTTGTTTGCGTTTATAGTCAATTTCGCTGCGTACACGTTTGAAAATTTTTCTATGCATACTGGACAATATCTATTATAGCATTAGACCTAAAAAACTTCACATCAAGAAAAAACAAACTACCTTTTCGTTACTAAATAAAATTGTTCTGTCCCAAATTAGAATATTCTGTTTTACGATTACTGCACTAACGCGGATTTTGTTTCATAGCAGCAGCTATAGCTCAAGAACGGATAGGCGGATATGCTTGATTTTTACCATTAATTACGTTTAATCATCCGGCACATAATGTTTAGCATTTATTTGCATGTCAAGCAGCAAGAGTTAAGTAAAAGGCCAAATTTTAGAAAAATCGATTCAGCTTTTGGTATTACAGTCTATTGGTAACTTCTAAAGTGATCTAATAAAAATTTTTATAGTACATAATATGATATCCGATATTACACCAGTTGGCAATTAGACAATAGCGAACAACTAATTTTGTGCCACAATGCCGTAGGTATAGAATTAAATTTTAATTAAATTTTGTTATTGTCTGTATCTTTGAAATTTATAACGGTGAAATATATTTGATGACGTAACTATGAACACTTAAATCATTTAATCAAGTTTATTAGGTCATTTAGAGGTGACAACGATGCTCAATTTTAGACTCGGGTCGGCTCGTCCGTAAAATTTCAGGCTCAAAGCTCGGCTTGGTTCATGGCAATTTTGAAGCTAGGCTCGAAGCTCGGCTGGCCTTGATAGCATAAAGCCCAGGCTCGTCTCGCCTGAATCGCTTGAGGACCAGGCTCGGCTCACCTGGATCAGTTGAGGACCAGGCTCGGCTCGGCTTGGCTCTAGAGCCCAGCCGAACAGGACCCGGAGCCTGAAAACCCGATTCTCACGCCTATTACCTATCCATAGCTATGCATCAAAAAATCATTAACGTTATTTAAAATCACTTTGTAGAAACAGTGAGTCAAATTTGGATTGAGCCAGTCACAACCTGATTCATTAAACGCGTCAAATTAAAGTGTCTGAGTCGGCGTCGACTCAAAGTTTTTGAAATATAACTCCTACCGAGACGAAGATTGGCTCACTTACTGATTCCAGCAGTTACATGTATCTCAGATTGAGCCAAAATGCGACTCCATTTAAGTAGAAGGTTGAACTGGAATTCAAATCAATTTTGGGTCAGCAATTAATGCAGTAGGTACAATGGCACTCTAACACCAAAAGTACCGCGGAAATAATAGTTGAACTGTTCATTAAATCTTTTACAAAATCAATACATTATATTAACCGAGCACTACTTATAAAACAGTCCATTTGTTTGAAACAAAGATATTTATGTACAGAAAACATAAAAAACCCCACCCGAATGTATTAAAAACAAATCACAATGGAACAATTCTTGAGCAAGCAAAAGAGTTGGATGATGACTCAATTATATTTTTGATTAATGATCTTAGTTCTATCTGTAATTAGTGATTGCATGTCATTAATTTAGTTTTCTCATTTGACATAGGTTATTTGTTGCATATTATAATGTATTTGGTATATATTAGTGTATGTTATATATATGTATTTGGTATGTTAATTTGGTACATTAAATGTATTGTATATATATAGAGAGATAAAGTAGTACAAATATCATATAGTCAAGATATGGCGCAAATCATATTTAGCTATAAAATAGCAACAGTGGTTTCAGAACTGTAATGTCATTAAGGCTTGGGTTGAGCTGTCTTATAGTTAAGTTTCCGAGGGTACAAAAGGTAACTCATAGGACTAGTATTGCGTGTTTGAATAAATATTCCGTGATAAACTGTGTTCAAAACACGCAATATTCATCCAGTGAATTTTATTCCGCACCTTCGAAAACTTAAACTATAATACAACTCAACCCAAACTTTATATAAATAAAATTACGGCCCTAAAACTGTTGCTACTATTTTATAGTTAAATAATGATTTACGGCATATCTTGACTATATCATATATATGTACTTGCACTCATGACCCCGGTGTGATTGAAGCCGGAGTCGCGGGGTGACATACACATCCACGGCTGACGGATAGTGGAACGGTCTTCAGTACGAACGTTAGCTGTGCGAATAGGCCATTGGCCGAGTAAGCAGTCACGGACTAAGCAACGGCAGATCCCGAATGTGCAACTAGGTTGTAGGGTTCCATAAACCCAAAGACAGTTCTGTGTCAAGGAGAATAAAAGGCCGCCTAAACTATCAGCTACTATTTGGGCGACAAGCCACATTCAAAAGTCAATCTTCTCAAATTAAATCCAGTTCTGCAACTGCTGGTATCTAGCACTAAGTGGTGGATGAAGCCGCTGCGTCTGTTGGTATCTAACGGCAAGAAGCTAATTTCCTAATGGGCTGTTGAAACTGGGAAACTAGTAGCCGTGAAACACTCCATGAAACCATCACGATTATGAATACAAATCTCAATTACTTAAAGAACTTAGCTACCGAGTCCTGATCAGACGATGCGCAGTCACCTAAAGGCACTGGTACTGTGCAAAGTGGGCCAGCGCCTCAACCCGAACATCATTTGTCTAAAAAATGAAAATATGTTGCTGGAGCATTCGCACACTGCTTAAATTTGGCGCATGTGAGCTACTTTAGAATCCCATGATACACGCGGCATCGATGTGGTGTGTATATCGGAACACCGGCTTATCAGAATTTGCACTAGATCTCTAAAACACCAGTTGTCGGACATGTACCCGAGCTCGTACAAATTGTACTATTCTGGAAGCAGCACAGTGGAAGAATAAGGCCTATACGGCGTGGTTTTTTTGGTTGCTTCCCGGTTGGCATCTGCAGTGCTTTGTTGGGAAGAAGTCATTTTTAGGCTAGCGCTACTATACCTAAGATACCAGGGAACCTAACCATGGCGGCAGCATAAGCTCCCACTGCGCTAGCGCTACAGAGATTAAAGATGCCTATCACACCTGCCGTTTTGAAGTAAGCAGTTAGTGTCCACTGAGGGACGTCATTATGGTCTGCGGCGAATTCAATATGTAAGCGTGACCGCGTACCGAAGACACATCTCCATTTGGCAGGTATGCTGTGGGCAGCTTAAATCAAAACGGTTTTCGTCTTTCGTCATTTTCCGAAATATCAGAATTGTTCATCAGCAGTACAGCTTTCAAGCTCAAACAGCGGCATATTAAGACTTGGCTGACACCCGATTCGTGGTATCGTACTCAGTCCGACTTCATCCTGCTAAAAGGTCGATTAATTAATTATAGGGGTGTTTCACTCCTAAACATGGCTCAAATTTATGGAAGCTGTCATAGTCATTCGCTTCAAACAATTCCGTAAGCTGTTTGCGCGGCATGAACAATGTAGGTTTTGATCCGGCCGCAACACGATCGATCAAATACTCAACCTTTGCCTTGTCCTGAAAACATGCCAAGAGTTCTGCCAACCGGTCACGGTAGCATTTGTTGACTTCAAGGCAGCGTTTGACATATATAGTCCACAGAGTATCGCTCTACAACATTATGGGCTGACGGCGCCCGGAAAAGCTGGTGCGGATGACCAGGGTACTCTACCAACCAGAGCACTATGCAGTCCAAGTACACGGGCAAATGTCCGATCTGATCAACGGTCAAATCTGACGTAAGTCGAGGGCTCATATTGTCCAAGCACTAATCAACTTCACCGTTGACTGGTTCACGCGAGACGCACTAATTTATACAGACAGAGTGGTCGCCAACGAAAGCAGGGAGCGGTTCGCAGACGCAGCATGTGCTGAAGATATCGCAGTTTTAACCGAATCGACACCCGGACTACACTCGCAGCACAACCAGCGAACGAATACGCCACCGAATAAGTAACACAAAAACGAAAATCATGTGTTGCTGCACACCCACGGTATCCGCAGTGTACCTCGGAAACAATTCCAGCGATATCGTGCACGACTTTTGTTATTTGGGATGCCAAGTTACTGGAAAGGGCTCTTCCGAGACAGAAATCACAGCAAAAATAGCAAAAGCTACGCCCGGTCCGCCTTTTGCAGCCTCAGACGACTGCGACAGTCACCATCGGTGTCGCTCAAGTTAAAGATGAATATATAATACAGGCGTGACACCTGTCTTATTGTACGGATGCGACATCTGGTTTACAAAAGCATGTAATATATAACAGCTAAACATCTTAAAGAATTTCTGTCCTCGTCGCATACTTGGAGTGATACTGTTCGATCATACAAAGAAAGAAAAGATGCGGAGGTGCACCGGCCATACCGTCTCGCTCTCTCTCCTATCAGCTGAATCGAACCAAACGCAAACTGCGCCTCGTGGATCAAGTGCTAGGAATGGCACAGGACCGATGGCCACGGCGGCTATTAACATCGACCGCGCCTCCAAACTGGTCAGGCCTTCGTAACCGAGCACTCGCAAAATGAAAACGACAAATTGTTACATATACGGAACCACGCCTCCGCGGAACATCCTATAGAAGTTGGCGAAACGACAAAATTCGTGTCAAAGCCCGGGCCCTAATCAACAGGGACGGGTCGCGAGCAATTGTCAACATGGAGGTACCCAGCAACCCCAGGTTCAGGTAAATTAGGCTATATATTTTTAACGGCCGGTTGACGATTTCATGCCTAACTAAAAGTTTACAATTAAAGATTTATGCTTTTGTTTTTGGCCATCCAGCAGTTCGGCCCGATGTTGGAAATTAGGAATCCCACATGAAAAATATGCAAACTTGCATGCCCACTGGCAAAAGTTTCAGCGAATGGAGAAGCCAGAATTTTCTGCAGGTAGAAACTAAAGAACTCTTCGACGACACACAGAATTGCAATAGCCATCAATTAGTACTTACAAGAAGGAAGAGCATGTCACTATCCAACATTCTAATGTTAACCCGTGTTTGACAAAGCGGTTTTAATCCCCTAACATGTGGGGTGATTGTGCAAAGACCCCCAGTTTTTTGGTATGCAGATCGGACCCCCAGTTTTAAGGGGCAGATGGATAATTGTCATCGATTTAAACGACACCCTTAAACCTAGACGGGTCTGACAAAACACCCCTAAAACTATCTACTCCCAGTTCCCAAAAAAGTGGGGGTCTGTAAATGGTGATCCCTCACCAGAAATGTGGGGTGAAAGCTGAAGACGCCCGCGTCATTACACTCCAGTTAACATTACTGTGATACCTAGTGAAATGTAACAGCCCAAGTTTTTTTCAAAACCTTTACAAAATGGTCGATAAATAATTCCCAAAATCACAATTTTACTACTAGGTGGAGCGTAATCCCGGTGCACTATCATGTTGCGGTATATTTTGTATTTTTAATGAAATATTCGTTCTTATGATGTTATTGTCTTATCATGCTTTACCAGTTTTTTTGTATGTATGCTGAGATTGGCATGGGAGACACGGGCAAGATGCTAGGAATGAGGGAAAGGCGGGTCAGTGTTTACTGTATGTGAGCAGGCTTAAAGGTTGGACCCTCCTCGGGACCTTTCGTACCACTACCGCGTGATAGTAATAGAAATCAGACCGAACACCATGGTAAATCCACCTGCAGCCTACCAAGTTAAAAGGTCCCCTTCAGTCAACTTTAGGTTCACGGGGAATTTGGAGAAGCCGGAAAAATGTCGTGGGTGGGTTCCCTTGGGGCTACAGATAACCCTCGCACAACATACTGTTTATTTATGCATCAGCAACATACATGCGTGAACAAACGAGCGATAACTTGATCTGAAAATTTGAACAAAAGGCTCCTGACATTGTCAAATTACTCGAAAACAATAATTCAAAATAAGTTTGACACCAAAAAAGGTATTTGATCCTATTATTCTTTGAATGATGGGGATACTGCATCGATATTCTGGCCCTTGTCAACCTTAATAGAGGCCGGACGTTATAACGTTAGAAAAAAGAACAGCTTAGAGCGGGGGTTCGAGGGGCGGCAGCCCTCCGACTTAGGCTTTAGTACACGGCTCATATAAGCACCTTAGCTTAGGCTAGACTAAGGTTAGTATATCGAGAACGGCATGGCATGCATTATACTCCGGCCCCTAAAGTTGACATGGGCGAAAAAGTCAATCCAACAGCTCAACCAAATGACAGAAAAACACATTTTTATTATATTTCTAAAATCTTCAAACATAAAAGCCGAAAATGTTTGTATATTAATATTATAAATATTATTACAATGAATAACAATTACATAAAATTTCAACGCCAGCACATCACCATTAATTACTCGCTGACATTAGACAGTAATAGACGTGTCAGCAAGTTTAAAATACCAAATCGTTTATGGTTCTCATTAACGACCTATTTGCACTGAATTCTATCCGACATAGGATGTCCACAATTTTATTGTGTCCGAATCGGATGTGGCATTTTGAACAAAAATCCGACAACATATACATTAAATACACGTTAGTAGTTGATTTAGTTCGAGTCAAATAGAATGTGACCACAGATAATGGTATTGGGTCGTACGCGTTGTGAACACGTCATAAGAGTGACAAAATGAAAGTGACACAGCTTCTACAAATAGGTTTCTCGAAATCAAAGCCTATTTTCGCAGCCTGTAATAGCTGGCCCACTACAGCGCTCAAGGAGGAGGATAAAATAAGCCTCTAAAATACTGAATAAAATTCTTTGCTGAGCTGCTTTTTTAAGGATTTAGATTTGGGTCAAATGTGTTTTTAATGGAGCATGTTTTAAAATAAGGTTTTGTGGGTGTGCTACTATTATTATTTATGCTGAATAATTGGACCAAAATGGTTTTTGGCGGGTCCATGAATCCACGAAAATATTAACATCTCCATAACTGCTCGAGCTATACTGTTGTTATTGGTCTCATGAATCCTCTACGCAGATACACATTGAGGCCTAGTTAGGTAAAATGGTTAACATTAGGCTGATTATGTAAATTAATGGTCAATATTCGGTATACATACGTCTTACCCAGCACCTTGTCGATAACACAAGCTTTTACGCAGTGCGTAGATGATGCAACTAGATTAAAATAGATCCAGTAGCTTTGATGAAAACACCGGTATAAAGCACCATCACGCCACACGTGTGTTCATAATAGATTTGTGTGTGGCTTTCACACTTCATGTTACATTGTGTACAGGTACATCTTTTTTGTTAAAAGCCACGATACATTTCTCCATTACACCATCGTTCAACATCATTTCTTGTCATTACAAATGGGTCGCGACTTCATTCTATTGTTGTTACACGGCATGTAGCATTAGCCGCTATTGTTGCGATAGGGGTCTTTCAGAACTGTAACCTGTTCCACGATGTTTGTAGCGACCGATAAAGTCGACATTATATCGTACTGACAATCGCAGTTAAAAAAGCACGTCGACTCTTTCCGTAACTGTGTGCAATAGCTTTTAATATCAATAAAATAGATTTAGCAGCGCTTCTGAGGCAATTTATTCAATAGTTTTTCAAAACAGACGAGGGCTACAACCTATATGTAACAAAAATTGCTAACTTGCAAAAATCAGAAATCTTGCTAACTTGTAGCACTGTCACCCAACATCCATAAAATTCCTGGGGGCATTAAACCTTTTACAGTGCCCAAGAAAATTACTGGGTTTGTAAAATTTTGCAGCGCCCACAAATTTTGGTAAGACAATGTTCCAGAAAATTATTGGGTGGCATACATTTTCAGACACGGACAAATGTCGGAATTAGTGGGTTCGATGAGGCCCCAGAAAATTTTTTCATTTTTCGAGTGGATGATGTAGAACTACATCAGTTAAGCACTCGGAAAAAATAGTACCTCCGTTGTCAATAAATTTGCACGGTTCGTTTCAGACTTGTTATGGAAATGATCCAGCATTTCGAGGAAATTTCCATCTCCATGTGGAATTTTGTGCGTGGAGAAAGATGATGCTATTATGGCAACAGTGGCACGTACCATACACAGTGCAGTGGAAAAACTGCCTATGCCAATTGAATGAATACTAATTTTCGTTGGTCCACGGTGAACATGGTTCACTGTTGAACATCAACTGTTCAACTTCATATTGAGAAGCATTCAATGCAACATCCCCTTCGCCGTAGCGGACGCGCCCGATATTCAGGATTTACCAGCCACGGGTCTCAGCATCTGTTGCCAGATACGAACGGTTCTCTCGTTTCCAAGCAATGTGTTGAGGAAATGAATAAAAAACAAGTCACCAGCAAATACATTGCTGTTGCCAGCTACCAACAGTTCTCTGGTCAGCAAGCATAGTTTGGTGAGAGGCTGAGTACAAACCCGTCTTCAGCAATTATATTACCACTACTAGATACCAACCATTTACTTACACCAGCTACTTAACGAGATTAAGTAATTATATGAAGAATTTAAAACATTTAGAATGTTCGTGGAAATGAATGAAAAATTTTTTAAAATTAGTGGAACTTCTACTGGAAATTTCTACTGAAATTGTCATGAAAACGGAAATACAAAATTCATGTCCATAACAAGCCTGGTTTGTTTCCAAACTATTAATACGATATCCATTATCTGCTTCGTACATAAGCCGTACTTTTAGGCTAGAGCCAACACAAACCTTTAAAAGCACCGGCAAGAAAATAAGTCAGAATACAAATGTCATTTAAGCGTAAATCGTAATCCAGTTGACTTCGCGAAATTCAACCTTTCAATGACATTGAACTGTAACTTACCCAATGATATTAAGATCAATACAAGTGTAAAACAGCGAAATGCCAAAAGAAGCTCCATATATAATTATATATATATATTATTATAATTTACAACACATAAAAATAACGGATGAGGCAACAGTTTCAAATCAGTACGGCTATAATCAATAAACTAGAAAACACACTAAACAGAAAATCTAAGCAATCAAGATGTTTGCGGGCATGATAACCCAAAATTCAAAATTAAAGTACGATTACGATTTTCGGCAAAATTCAAAAATCCTTCGAAGCAATTAGGCAGACGATGTCCACTACGAGTACAAGAAATATAATGTAAGCTGTACTCAAAGTGTTATCAATTGTCTCACTTTCGAAAATTATATAAATCTTCCTATAGGTTATCAAACAGTGAAATGTCAATGTAGCTCAACAAAATTTACAGCCAGAAAGCTAGAAATTAAAACGACGTTAACAGGATCATAACCGAATTAAGGACGACCGTCGAGATTGAAGGAGCACAGGATATCCAGAGTATAAAACGCTTTCAAACAATAATTTTGCATCAAATAGAGCAAAATATCCCTTATAGATGCTTACATAGAGAATATTTTGTTCTATGATCGCTAGAAGCTTACAACATATCTTCAAGCAGTGTAAGCTTCCAGAGTTCAACTATTATAACACCAAAACTGTCGAAAAGCTGCAGCAGGAGTTCCAACAAAAAATCCACATACCTGAATTACACGCAAAACTCACGTGAAATTGTATATATTATAACATCAGTAAGTGAAAAACGTCCCTGGATGGGGGTTTGATAAGCAAAACGGCATCAATTTTAACACGCTCGATGCATCCAACAAGTTACTTATCCCAATAAGAATAACGCACCAGGAGTAAACTGATCTGTATCATCAAACAACCTATATATCTAAAAAAGCCATAAAGTAAACACTACACTGTAAGAGTAATAGAAGCACAGCCACACGATCAGTATGTGCTACAATTTAAGCTATTGGCATAATCTCCCTATTGACTGCGAGCTAATGCATACCCATTAATATGCTTTTCGAAAAAACGCTTACATATTATTTAACATGGCTATGCCGACTACATTCACCAGTGCTGCTCAGCCATAACCCGCTAAAGCTACCGTAAAGCTGTACCAATAATAACGTCACAGTCCTAAATTAAAAAAACACAACGAATACCCACAGCATTCGCTCCAATGCATCAATATTCAGATAATGCTTTCTTGGTGAATAGCTATATAAGTATTTGCTTATACTAACACGTGCATTAGACAATCTCTTTACTGTGCCCGCATCAAACACAATACAGGTTTGATCCAAATAATAGCCACAATAAAATCGAGACGCTCTAAAACGCCCAAAAATTGTAGCGTAGCAATCAATACTTCCAGTCGATAATATGTTGGCAAGCGTTTCGGCAAAACGCTTATGAAATGTCCTGGGGTGACGAGCAAAGGTATATTTTTCAGTCCTATGGCACATTGGGTGTATCCTATTGTCAGGCTGAAAGCATTCCCAACGCATATATAAGATACGGTAGCCGTCACATGATTGCTGCTTGCTCAATATTTTAATACTGCTCGCTTGAAAAGCGGCAGGCAATTATGGCGCGTACTATACTCGTACAATTGTGTAATACACAACAAATTTTGGCCTCCTGCGTTGCAAAAGAAGTTACAAAAAATATCCGTTTTATTGTTCCAAAATAGCGCACATACATTGCTGCAAAATAATGCAACCTCGCAATCATACAAACAGGACATCACAATAATTCGCACAGCAATAATAATTAAGACTAGTTTCTCCCAAAGCATTACACTAAACAAAATAACAAAACATCTTTGCTACATACAGCATCTGCATCATGACCTCCATTACGGTACCAGTGAAGATCAGATTCCGGTTGCCGTCCAGGCATAAGCTAAGAGCCGTAGCGGAATCTAAAATTCTAGCAAAAAATTCTTTAACATTTTCAACATTTTTGATTGGCTGTGGTCCAAAAAAAGAACAAATTCTTTTCACAGGAAGACAAAACCAAATTTTTGCCAAATCTCCTGTTCTGAGAGAGCGGAACCAAACTGCCTCAATGCACATTCAGTGTAATCCAGCTTATGCAAAGATGCGTAATTGAAGGCATTTTTATCGTGCTGGCGGTTCCTAGAAACCCGAAAAATGCCGCATCGATCGATAAGATAATTGTTGAAGTTACGACTCAGCAATTTCCAACGTTTTTCAACAAAAATTATCCCGATTCCATATCGTGACCCATGTCACCATCGGGGGACCGAATAAACAACAGCTAAGAGCAAAGGGTTCAAAGGCTAGAACCCCCCTTCTGGACTTAGGCTTAGTGTATGGTATAAAGTTCAAACCTATTTTTCAAATATTCCCAACGTCGATGAGTAACTATAACGAGTTCGTGTCTATAATGCGGTAAACTCTGAAGGGCCGTGGTGAATTGGTCACCACAGACTGTTGTCCCAATCACAAAACTGCTACGCAATGATGAACAACATATAATTCAGAATTTATGTTTCGCATAACAAGACTTCACAATGTGTCAAGCGCTATATCTAAACTCATCCAATAATTTATAAAGTTTTTCATTTTTTATGTAAAAACTTGTTATAATATAGTTAATATTATGCAACGTAATTTCCAACAATTGAAGCCCTTAGTGCAAAAAAGTGCTAAGTGCACTTTTTGTGAAAAATTATATTTTGGCTGGATTGACCCTAGAATTCTTCAAATTTTCACATGCAAAAAAGTGCTAAGCGATAGTTATGTACTATATCAAGATACAGACTTGGCAACAGTGCTAAGCACCGCTTCTATTAATTCTTTCTACGCATAATAGAGCCAGGTGCACACAACGCACTTAGCACCTTTTGACATTGAAAAATCAGAAACAAAAAGTGCTATGTGTAACGCTTAGCTCCTTTTTGCACTCGACCTTGCATTCATAAAGGTGCTAGATGCTGTCAAGCAGCATTTAAGTATACATATAATGTTACATAGCTAGTCATGTTACATAGCTAGTCAAGCTAGTTCTGTGTGCTGTTAATTACAGTTAGCACTTTTTGATTTTGTCTGTTGGCAACGCATTCCGTGCAAAAAGGTGCCAAGCACATTTCTATGCGCAACCCGTGATTATGGAGGGCCTAGAACCAGCAAAACAACCAGTTAGTAAAACTTTATTAACATAGGCATCAATCGGTATGATATTCAATATTACTGATGTAGTGCCAGAATTTTTGCAAATTAAAACGCGAAATAGCTTGTACCTCAAAATACTGAAAATGGTTCTTAGCACCTTTATGCACCCAGGGCTTCAATTATATAAATGCCATCGAAAAGTATATATGGGATGCCATTATGAAATAAACTGCCCCATACACGACAGCCCGCAATGCACAGCCCCATCTATACATGAACGAACAAGAAGGTGTAATTTCAGTTACACGAATTTGCTGGTCTATTTAGATAAATTATTTTCGTAATTAACAAACAAAAAACTGAACCACAACTTAATATACTAGTAACTCGCAAGGCAACTGGAAACGGAGCGCGTTTGGCTACTTTGCCTTAATGACAAATTTGTCGTTCCGTGTTATTTAAAGTCTCACGGTGCAATTATACACCGGCAATACTTCAATAACAACGCTACGTCATTTTAGTCATATAGCAAAACCGAACGGCTCGTCATTTCTTCTTCCAATAATCAAAAAGACAAACCTTTTGAAATTTAAATCACACACCGCCCCACAGGGATAACAACAGCCAATCTAGTGTTAATGCAATGAAACCACCTCGTTAAACGGGTTACATAACCCTATAATCCAATAGTTTACCGTCAACAAGCGAAAATCTCGCTTTGTAAAAATTTCGAAATTTTCACTTTTTGGGGTATTTTTTAAACTTCGGCTCACAGGTTGAAAACGGCAACTCTGACAAATGCATCATCAAGTTGTAGCTCTTGATGACAAAAACTAGATTTCCTCGACCAGCATCTATCTCGAGATATAGGTCGCCAAAGGTAGATACCCGGATGCCACAGTTTCAAAAAAATGTGACCTCTGACCATTTGGGGCCCATTTTAACCCGGAAGTCGTGGTCCGCGGGTTTAGTGTCTAGTGAAAGGGCACAAATCACTGAATTTATTATAAAAAACTATGAACATGCAAAGATCCCGCGCTGAGTTATAATCTCCACAGACGGACAGAAAATTTTTTTCGATTTTTCCCGCTGGCAGCTATTAATGGAAACTCCGGTCGCTTGCTTGTTCCGCTTCAGTTCTTAATTATTGCAAAACTTAATCAAAACTTCAAACCAACGTTCGTTTGCCTATGATCTAAAGATGGAATTCGGGTCGAGTTTTATAACCCGACCCAATAATCGTATTAACCCGACCCGAGTTTGTTTCCTTTTTAAATAACATAAAATATATATTCTACAAAATCTAAGACAAGTATGGTTCAATGGATGCCTTCATATACATAGGTTGTTTCATCGCTCCGCCTATTTTTCCACTGGTAGTAATAACTATTTGGGTTATGGGACACTTCGCAATCCTCGCCATGTCGAAAATGTTTGCTTTATAATCCAAGGAATTAATGACATGGAATATAGATAATTGTGTAACATCGCACCCTATTTTGGAAGAGGAGCGCAGCTGCAGCTAGCATATAGAAGGTAAAGAAACACCTCGTTAAAAAATTCATGTCTGCACTGTAATCGATATTTGACATGGTTATCAATGCAGAAGGAAAGTTCATGCAGAACCGACTGGGCGGCGATATCACAACTACCCTTCAACTTACTGCAAATTAATAAAAACAAATTTTAAAGTTTGTTAAAATAAAACAGTCAACATACATATATGGGTACATTTGTACATTTTATTTTAATGGGCTTCAGCTGCTAAGATCTTCCAATCATCTGTAATCCGTTGTGCTAAGAATTCCAAACTTTACCATTAAATGGTAAAGGACTAATTTAGTACTGCACTTCTGAGTATTATAATTTCCTGTCGTATGGCCCAGCCAGATTTGACCCGACCCGCGGGCTCGCACCTCAACCCGACCCGACTTCCATCTTTAGTATGATCAGGAACAGTACGCAAGCAACAAAAATATTACGACTAGGTGAGCACTCATTCAGAGCTTTTATTGCAATGGATACAACAAAATAGTTTTCCCTATGTATGACGTTTTACATTAGCGGCACAGCGTTTTTGCTTTAATAATTCGCTTTGTGATATAAACTAAATTAATCAAAACAACTACAGTAATTACGGCACGTAACTATCAGAAATGCAGCAAAAGCGAACACAATTATTATACTATTCGACGAACGATGAATACAGTACTCGCCGCAGTAGAACTTGCTTAGATGGGACCGTTGGGTTTAAAGGTTCAGTGACCTTGAAAAAATGTACCGACCATATAAACACTGCTTGCTCGTTGGGACATACTAGATGCTACGACGGGACCATTGGATGAAAAGGCGCAAGGTCCTTGCAAAAATAGATCGATCATATACGTAATATAAATATATATACGTGATTTGACTAGCTAAGTAATTTAATTATAAAATACACACTTTTTTACATTTAAAATAGCTGTCGTGATAGGTGTATTATGAAAGAGCACTCGTAACCCGACAAACCCATATAGACGAAACTATCGCGGGCTTCTAGCCACAGTCAATGGGATTTCACGTTGCCCAATTGCCTACATGCAATTATCGCCATTCTACTAAACACTTCAAACTGGCGCAGCGGCCACTGACTAATGTCTGGTGTGACCTAGGGTGTTCAACCTAACGGTTAAAATTTTATGGTTCGTTTTTTGTTCGCTTGCTCGTAAGGCGACTATTAACTGTGGCGATTACAGTATATACTAATAAATTAACATAGCAACGTAATATTATTTATCACAAAAGGCACTCTAATTTGCAGCTTTATATTTGTGATTGGCTAATGGTATTGCTGCTTAAGTGACAGTAGGAGGAGAGCGGAAAACATGAAGCGCCCCGAGCCGCATACGTCACGTTTACGATACGTCTGTCTTCCACGTAAGCTTCACCTCCCAAACACACTCCTTTAATACTGACCGCATTCCGTAGATAAAGCACTAGATTTGTGCGGGGAAACCGCGTACAAAACTACTAAATTCATAGTTCCTACGCGTGAAATGTCACTACATAAATCGACACATAATGCTTTCGGATTTTGCTCAAGCTATACCAAATTTATACAAAGCATGCACGCTGTACGGCAATATCCTCACAAAAGACAGATACAGTTAATCATTCAAAATAGTTATGCTTGAAAATCAACAATTGTCGTAGAAATAATTTCATTCTATTATTTTCAAAATCATAATTTATTACTTTCATAAATAAAAGAAAATTAAATCCGCATTAAAAACGAAACACAATGTAATAGCATCGATCATCATTTGGTATAAGCGAGGTTTGAATTACCCCAGTTGTGGCGGTATAAATACCATAAATACGAAACAGATAAAGTTTTTTCCGCAGACTTACTTTTCATTGGCAGAAATGCACGACACCGATCCGTCGAGCGAGCAGAGATGGCACATCGAGGAACACAGCGGTAAATTCTGGTTGACTCTGTCCAAAAATAGTTCTGCTCTTGCCTCTCAATCAGACTGGATGAAGCAGTTAATTATACAGTAAAATTTTTTATATTTCGAAAAAGTTACATTATTATACAAGTTTGATCTGGACAAGCTATATAGAGCTGCTGTCTAAAGAGTGTTTTCGATTTGAAAATTAGGCGCGTCTAAGATTCTTCCATGGTGTTATTTCAAATCTGAACCAAATTATTTACAATACACACATGCCGAAACAGGAATTCATAGGGCTACCCCAAAGACTTCGCACTCCACCCTGCTGCTTGGCACGACCAGGAAAATTTAAGCAAAATTTGTAAGAATACGGTGAAAATTAGCAAACATGGGGGTAAAATCGGCAACAAAGGTTCGTCGATTGCGAGGTCGTCATTTTTTCAAAACCCACTAGCCGATCTCCCGACCCCAGCTGCCTCCCTAAGACCTTGGAGCGTTAGCATGTATGATATGCTATAATAGCGTATCATAAAATACAAATCCTTCAGTGGTACACATTTTTTGCGTCACAGTATAGACATTTAGGTATTTACGCCTAGAACACGAAGTGTATAAGAATACGCATATATCCGACTTCACGCTTTCTTGTCAAGTTTTGAAGTGTCCGTATTGATGTCGCCAGCTAGCATATGCTAGTTTTAACCATCGACTTCTATAATTCAGACAATTTCGGAGCTTTCGTCAAATTATGTATAAATTTTCTTCGGATTGCCTAATACTGAAACACGATAAACCTGAATACAAACCGGTAATATAGAGTAAAAGAGTTAGGTACACAGATACAGCGATGTTTCGCAAGAACAAGGAAAATTAACAAACAAAATTCATATTACAAAATAGTGGCACAAGATCATCGGTTAGAGCCGAAAGATTTCAAAACATAACATTTTTCTACGTATGACCGGGTTTCCAGCGGGGTCCCACAATCATGGATTGCAAATTTTGGGGTGCATGCGATGTAGATGAAGGAGAGAGTGATCAACTACGGGTTGCTGGAAAACAAATGTTTTAGTTTATTCAAAACGGCCGCGAGTTCAAATATTAGCGAAAACAGCATTAAATGAAACTTTAAGAAATCGATGCCTCACAATCGCGGCATTTTTTTGTGTAGCTTTGCCGTCGAATTGAATGTTTGTCAAATTTACTTTATCACGACCCAATATATATAATTACGGCGTTGACTAAAAATGCTGGGATCCAAGAAAGATCAGTGAAGGGGACGAGATTTAGGTAGAGGTCGCAATTAAACGAAAACGGACTGTCCTCTTCCCCTATTCCGTAACTATGTCGATCTGCATCACTGAATACACTGAGCTAGAACAGACCATTATCAAATTTACATAGTGACCAGTGTCCAGAGCCAGGCTACGCAACTACAGCCAAGGCGAATCACGAAAACTTTTGATACTTATGACAGGTAAATAGTTATTTCAGGATGCCAACTGAGCGCCTTAACGAGCAGCACTGCTATGTATCCTGCTACACACCAAACAGCATTTCCACAATATCGCTTGCATTCATAAGCGGCATAGCTGTGGCACTTCCTCTATGGTCGTGGTTTTCTCCATAATTATTATTATCGTCCGTATGTTGGTGTTCATGGTAATGTTCGTCAATGCTTTTGTGTTGATGACGCTCATCGTGGCTGCCCCCACCGCTATGATGACTGTGTCCGAGCATCCTGACGAATGCCAGCGCTCCGAATCCTGCAATCGATGCAGCAAGCTTTGCCATCGAATTGTGTTCGTTATCACGTTCGTGAATAAAAACTTCGAAAAACGTCACATACAGAAACGTGCCGACAGAGAGACCTTCAAAAAGCATCACGAACACCTGTTTCCATGGTGAATCGATTTCGTTGACCGCTAAAATAAACCAGCATAATGTTAAATGGTAGTGCGACAGTACTGCCTGCGTAACAGCCACTTATCATAATAACGCAAGATTGGCAAAGCGGTTATGCATGAGTAAACTTAAGCTGCCCGATTAACATCCTCTTCTGTCAAAAGCAAATACCGTTCCGTTGTTCAAATTTTCATTTGATTTTTGTATAAAAGAACAGAAATTCGTCCGTTTCACATTTCATACATTATAATATGAAAATGTTCGCGAACACATTGGTGTTAAAGTACACGGGTTGAATTGCATTCGCTATGTCTTTATGTAGCAAAAAATGTCGAAATTGGATACGGCTATTGAAATCCGAGTTTTGTACATGGTGTCAAAAGAGGATGGTTGGCGGGGCACCGTAAGTTTACTATTACATTATTCACAACGCCAAACCACCAATCATTAGCTTAATAAAACTGTTTGTTATGTTTTATTTAAATACATATTATATGGCTTCCATGACCTAGTTCGGAGCCATCTTTGCGATTAGAAAAATAGAAGTTTTGCATTTGACCAACCTCCTTATCTAACTTACCAATTCCAAGCAACGCACTAGCGTGAGATACTACTGGTTTGCACGACCAAGTTTGATGTTACCTTTTGCTTTGCGACTAGCGTAGTTGCGGTTTTGCATTTCACCAACCTTTTGATGTAACTTACCAATACCAAACAACAAACTACCGGGCGGCATAGCATGTTTCTACTGGAAAGTTTGATGCTCCCTTTGATTTGCGTTTAGCGGAGCTGTTGCGGTTTTGCATTTGGTCAACATCCTAATCTCATTTACCGATTAAATTCAAAAAACGCACTACCGCGCGGCACAATTGGCTTGCACGACCAAGTCTAATGCCACATTTTGCTCACCGATGAGCGTAGTAGCAGTTTTGCATTTGGCAAACCTCTTGAGTTAACATCAATTGCAGCCAACGCACTACCGGGCAACACAGTCGGGTTCCACAACCAAACGCCACATTTTGCTTTACGTTTAGCTAACAGTTTTGCATTTCCCCAACCTTTCACCAACTAACTCACCAATTCCGAACAATGCACCACCGGGCGACATGGCTGCAAGCGCCAAGATCGAACCAATTACCCATCGAAGGCGATGATTATGCGTACGTGCAAGTTGCAGGCCTACACTAAATGCAACGATAACTTTGTGAAGGATTAGACTAATGAACAGAGTAACCACGGCTTCGTGCGTTGACATAATACCGAAAGCAAGGCCTAAAAATAAAAATGAAATAATATGTTAATAACGAAAATAAAAATGAAAGCTGCTATGAATGAGTTAAAGCATTTCGGTATATATTGAACGGATTTGAATGAAACAATTTAAAACAAAAAACGCAAGGGTTACCCTGCAACATACGGTCAATTTATTCATTTCGAAGCATAACAGTTAAAATATTTACCTTGGTATTTGACGGTTAAAATATTTACCTTGGTATTTGACGGACAGGAAATTTCGGGCTTAAACCTTAAGAAAAGATGATTTGCTTGATGCCGAAGGAGTACTGATGACGATTATTTGAAATTTTGGGCTTTTAACGACGATTTTTAAATAATCGTTTTTGAAAACTGTGCGACAATGTACACCATTAACATTTTGCCGTGGTCACAAATGAATAGGTGTTATTAGAGTATACAGAAAACGATCTACAGTACACGCCAGGTGTATTATTGTTCAATTGCAAGCGAACGAAAATAAGCCATTGTGCACTGAACGAAAATCTACATAATTCAAAAACAAGCTTCGTACACTCCTGAAAAGTTCAAAAAGCACGCCAACAAATTTCCAGCTGGGTTCGAACAAATCGCCAAACATTAAATTCCAACAAGTTATATTCAAGCCAAATCCGCGCAACCATTCGAACACAATTTAAAATTTCATGACCGAATCAAAACAGTAACTTCAGTAACAACGAAGTCGGTGTAACTCTACTATCATCATACACCATCTATGAAGTCCCGTAGGAATATCAGCGCTATAAATTATATACTTACCTTCTATAATGGAATGAAAGCTAAGCGCAATTAGTAGAGTAACCGAGCGCACCCCGTGCGAATGGGCATGGGGTACCATCGACATTTTGATGGGCGGATCATCACATGTATCGTCCGAATCCGGCAAGCACGGATCACAGCATTCGGGTTCAGCTGCAAATGAAGCAGCTGCCGCAGTGGCTGCTTGTTGGGGAATTAGCTCGAACGACGTATGGCAATCTCTGAAAAAATAACTAAATTAGTTTAGCAGGTGACAACCATTTTAGAAAGGTGTAAGTTATGCCTAAAAGGACAGCAGCCAAAATACACCGAAGAACGGTTTCCGAAGAATATGTTTACTATAATTACAAAGGTAAGTCCAGCTGCGAAATTATGTGGGGAGGTTGGGCTACGCGCCACTCCCGTTGATAGATACAGCTGGCTATTGGAACGCGAATTTGTTGCCGAATGCAGTGGATAAGCGTCAAGGCGTAGAACCCATTGTCAAAATTTCAACACAGTTTCCTGTAGTTTTTGAGGTCTACGCACCCTTTAGACCTACTTAAGGTTATGAACGTTCGAAATAAACACACACACGTGTTTTAGTTCTAGAAGGGAGTAACCGGAATTCCGGTTCCACCGAAAATCGTGTTCCGGTTGCGGTTCCGGCAAAGGGCAAAAACCATACGGGAACCGGAATTCCGGTTTGAAAATTTTGTTTGAAATTTTCCACATTTTTGCTTCACTTGTGACCTAAACATAAGTAATATATAAATTATACAATGATCAAGCTCCAATACAACCAAGCAAAAGAAAAGATTAACTAAGCAATTTGCCGTGTGAAACGAAAGTAAGACTCATAATTACAGTTGGAATTTTTCATAATAACCTGCGGGAGCTTGTTAACAAATCAAAGCCAGATCGATGCTTGTTGCAGCTATTTTACACATTCAGAAGTCTGCGGGTTACGTTCGAATTAAACCGGTCTAATCTGTAACAGAGTATGGCTTATGCAGAAGTACTTAGGGCATGCTTGGCTAACATAAATTGTGTCAAGCACCAGCCAGTGCGTTTGTAAACTAGGTAAATCAGGCTAAATTGAAGTAAACTAACATCTGCAACGCAGCTTGAAACTACATTATCGGCAACGAAATGTATTTATTGAAACTGTGCGAGCAGCATCACAATTTGTCTCATTTATAGCATTCTTTAGAAAGTTATGATCATTATAACCTAACTGATCTAACGCTAGCTGAGCTAATCTGTTTGTCCAACGTTAGCCTAAACAGTGTCTCTGACCACTCATCAGAAAGTTACCTTCTATCTATTATTTTATCTTAGAATCATATAAACCAATAATTTCATGTTTCATTGAACAGAAGATCATGTAACAAACGTATGTGTTGTAAAGAGAGGCGATTGGAGACGTAGCCAAACTGTTTAATTTACGCTCCATACAAGCATGTTTAGTTACAAGCACATTCTAATATAATAGTCATAAATTCGAATAGTTTATAATCTATGTCATACCAAAGTTTTCCATGTCCTCTACCATAGTTTGTTTTACGCTCTATATAAAGTGGTTTGCTCGTACTCTACACTAAAACGTAGCTGAAACGGAATTTTCGGGGTGAGGGGCGCAGCTTAAGCACACCTGCCATACATAAACGTCGATTTCATTTTTCGATATTTCAGGGGCACAACCGTTGCACGAGAGGAAGAAGGCACGACCTTACCGTGCCCCACCAGGATACGCTCAAGTATAATTAACATCTTCGGCAACGGAATTTTGTTTAGATATGTATAATTATTATAGCTTAAGCGCACATACCATACATAAACATCGATTTCACTTTTCTATATTTCAGAATAACACGACCGTTGCGTCGGAGAAGGGAAGGCACGGCCTTGACGTGCCCGCTCCAGGCTACGGTCCTGTAAATTTAACATTTCCAGCAACAGAATTTTGTATAGATATGCATACAGGGTGGCCACAGGCCCAAGGCTGAAATTTTCAAGGTTTTTGAGAACGTGGTTTTCGATTCAGTTTCGCCATCTCACGTAACAGAGTATTCATGGTAGTCTCAGTAAGCTTGGGATAATTAACGAATAAACCGGGGGACAAGCTGCTTGCAGCTCGGACAATAATTTTGTACTTCAAAGGAGATATTTCTATAATCTTTACAGTTGTCTTGACGTATAACTTGCGGCAGTCAATGTATAATGCCGTCTTCTGAAGATCTGAAGCCCCTGATTACCGCAATTCCACATATTCCACATCTGCCCCAAAACCAATTTTGGCCGTGGGTTTAAGACTGTCCGAATTCTCAACGTCAATCGCCACGAGCTTTAGTACGTCGTCACAAAGGGCTGGACCAGCAACTGCAACGTTTTCAACCCGTCGACAACCACAAAACTTAAGAGGCTATTTTGAAAATCCAGTAATGTTGTTATAGGTCGCCCTTCATGAAGGTCAATCTTGAAAAACCAATATAATGAACGCAGAAAAGATTTGATGTTCCAGAAAGTGTCACGATGTCCAGCTTGGAGCACACCAGTAATCACGTGTAAACCATAACTACATGTGTCTAGCAAACTAGGCTCATCGGGTGAAGCTTAAATAGACTGCTTTACATTGGTAGAGAAACGTAAGATTACCGCAGGACCATACATTGAGACCTGCAAAACCTTAGTTAAAATCTGCCTAATTGACTACATCGACTCCATAAACGCTGCGCCGAAATTAACTGCAAATCCAGTTGCAACGGTATTGTTTATGACACACAATATGTCTTAAACTCAAGCAATAATAGTTGAAACATCCTATGCGATCTTTTATCATTATTAAACATTATCATTAGAATCAGTATCAGCGACGGAGTTCGACAATAAAGACGTGTTCGAGGTTGCAGCATCACTTTATTGGTAACCATGACTCCAACGTAAATTACGAAAGCAAACAGCCAAGATTTTAGAACTTTTAGTTCTGCTTGATACTATTTTCAAGGTTCGGCAGTTCATTTTCAAGGATTTTAATTAGGAGGTCTAAAAATTCAATGTTTTCAAGACAATTTTTCTGTATTGAAGGGTTTCCCAAGTTTTACAAGGTTGGGGCCACCCAGTGCATAATTATTATAGTATGCGCCTAATTACATATAATGTAGTTTAGAAGAATTATATGTTATAATGTGTATATATAATACAAAGTAATGACGGATTTTTTTGCTACTGATTTATTATTTATGCAAATAACAAATAACTTCACAGATTATCGTCATACTTTGCGGTTTTCAGAAAAACTATGATTGTATTGTCTTTGATAAACAGCAAATTGCATTGGTATCAGAGCTTCGCAACTCCTGCACATGAGTACAAAACATAATCACCCAGTATTTAAAACTTTTCAGTACGCATACAAATAAATGCTTGATAATCTCGCTCGCTGCGCAAAAATCAAAGGGACGGATTACGATGTAATAAGTTATACCGACATACTTTCCGCAGCTTAGCGCCACCAGCGATCGTTCCTGTCCTCGGCGGTAATTTTCCCAACTGTCTCCAGTCGTGAGGCCACCGTTTGGCGCTCCCAGCCGTC
>JASANE010015840.1:0-153919 GCA_030248225.1 Trileptium ribeirensis
TATGTCCTGTTCTTGGTTCAGTTACGTATCGCTCTGTATCTGTCCAAACGAGCGCTAGGATTGTTGACATAAAACACAATCTACCTCTTGAAACTCGGTATGTATTCGAGCAATGTAAATCCTATGGCTCGTTGCGCAGGGTAACTTATACTTCTTGTCACACCATTTTTATTACAACGGAAGGACAATCGTAGCGAGCTAATTTTTCTTAAATAGCACACAAATTCTTTTTTGTTTGTCTATTCGTCACATAACACTGCGTCAAATTGATAAATTATAGCCAGTTTTCATTTCATGCATCATGGGACTCTAGTGTGCACATAGCTTTGTATTTGCGCTGCTCCTAATGATTTCCCTCCCAAATTCTCTGAAATCCGACATGATTTGGAGACTTTTTGATTTTGATCACTTAGGGTCACCCAACCATTCAGAATATAACTCTTGCCATCTATGTCGAATCGAAAAACGGAATCCTGTCATCGCGATGTACAAATTTGCTGTTATGTAATTTGTCGGAGCGGCCTATTCGGACTATGAATCAAAGTTTAAAAATACCTCCCCCACCCAAAAAAAAAAATGAAATTTTCAAAATTTTTACAAAGCAAAATTCCTTGCCTGTTGGATGTCAACGATGGGGATATAGGGTTATTTAGCACACCACACATATTATTTTATTTGTTTTATCTCCATATTTGGTGTCTCATTAAACCTGTGGGACGGTGCCGGAGCATAATTTGGCAAATTTTAGCACTAAAAATAGTCAAACATCTCCACTTCTTATGCATTAAATGTGTCTGATTTTTTTCAGGGTTGCTGAATACGGCAAACGCAACTGCATTTGAATGGTGTTCATAAAATAATACAAGTCCTGGCTTCTCCATTCGTTGAGAATTTTACCAGGGGGCGTGAACTGGAGAGCACCCCTTGCTTGAACTGCTGGGGTCGAAATTTAAAAATTTTCAAACTTTGATATTTTTCAGCGAAAAAGGTTAAAATTGTTAGTATCTAGGCTCAGAAAGGGTGCAAAAACGTCGTTATTGAGGTTAAAAACAACTTATCAACCAATTTTTTGGTGAAATTAATCGAATGTCTAACTGCAGAAATGGATTTTTGTAAAAATTTTTTGCCATTTTTAGGTCTTCTGGGGTGATTTTCCAGTGGATGCCAATAATTATGCCTGGGGAACTCACACCCTCCCAGCTTTAGAGAGGCCACAAGTGTTGGGTATACAACGTAGAAGTCCGTCTTTAAATTATAAATGTTCGTAACATTAAGATTTATATATAAATGTCAAAACATTTATTCTTTTTGGATATTGGATGAATAAATAGAGTTCCACGGCTGTGATATATATACGTATGTCACTAAAATCGCCATCGCGTTGCAATTAAAATATTGCCTTTGCATGACTTTTTTCGTGGGACTTTAAAAGTGCTTAGGGACCTGAACTTGGACCGACGAAATAGTCACTAAGCGCAGAATGGCTGCATTCGCTCTGCTTCCCCGCGCTTCGCCAGTTACTAGCTTTGATTCTAGTGCTGGAACGAAAAACAAAGCATTTCTAAAAATTTTAAAAACAACACGTGGCATGTACAACCACTACAAGCGGACAAATAGTCAAAGGTCGTGGATTAAATACAAGCAGGCATCAGAAGATGCTGAATTTCACACAGAAAGTTCGATAAAAAATTTTGAACGTAAACTGGCGTTAAATATTGACTGTGATCGAAAGTCATTTTTTAATTATGCCTTGAATCGTCAAAAAGTCAAACAAGGGATTGGACCAATGGTTCGTTCCGACGGTCAGCCTTCCTTAACTGCGGAGGACGATTGTAATGCGTTTAACGAGTATTTTTCTTCCGTGTTCAACGCCGGAGCTTTTCGTCAGACGCTGCTATACTATCGCACCACAGCTCGCTTATCTTCATTAAGTTTTAGTGTCGGAAGTTATTGCTGCTATTAAGAATTCACGCAAAAATGCAGCGCCAGGTATGGGCATGGTCAAAAATTTGTTCTTGCACGAAACAGTGAAAGAAATTGCGTTGGCCTTAACTCATATATGTAATTTGTCGTTGAGGCTGGGTAAATTCCCCGTTGATTGGAAGGACGCAGTTGTTAAGCCCTTATACAAAGGCAAGGGTGACCGTACACAATGTCATAATTTTCGACCAATCAGTCTTACGTCGACTGTTGGTAAGATATTGGAATCCTTGGTACGCCAACGTTTTTGGGCTTACTTATCGGATAATAATCTAATCTATTCTTCTCAGCACGGTTTCACGGCAAAACGCTCAACTACATCCCAACTGCTGACTTTTTTAGATTTTGCCACAAAATGCATTGATTTAGGTGATAGCATGGATATTGCCTGCATAGATTTTCAAAAAGCGTTCGATAAAGTAAATCACCTAGCTTTACTCCACAAATTAGAAATATACGGTATACACGGCAAATTATTAGAATGGTTTAACGATTATCTTAGCGGACGGCATCAATGCGTTCGAGTAAATGGAAAATCATCTCAGTAGTAGCAAGCTTTTATAGCTTAGAGAATGAATTGTTCTACAAAATGAGATAAAAAATCGTATATCTAAAGTGTTTGTGGATATGTTACCATTTTCAGTATGTTGCCTCTCATGGGTCCGTTTTAGAACCCGTTTTGACCAAAATACTATATCGTAAAACAACCGCATAACAAAGCGTTATATAGTCTTGCATGGGCTTGTTTTCTCAACAAAATAAACCTATATAATTTAACTCAGATAGCTACGCCGGTTTCAATAAAATCGTGTAGGTCAGTTCAATATCCGTAGAACGGAACCAGAAGAAATCTTCAATATAAATCCATATTAATGCAAATGAACATACTTACCTTGCAGCTTTGGCATCCCCGGTACGCTCAAAATTGACATAAGCTAAGCGATCGTAACCTTGTCCTGTATGATCAGTCATATGAATAATTTTAACTTGCATGTCGCCAAAGCGTCTATACTCTTTTTCCAGGATTGTCCGAAGATCGTCGTCCTGGTAACGCGACGACAAATTAGTTAGGCGCAGGTTTTGGTACTCTTCAGGAGAATGAGAACCAAATCGATTGCGGTAATACGCCGAGAGAACTGGAGAATTGTCACGCTTTGATGTTAAAGGGGGATGCTTGGACGTACTTCCGACAGCCGACATCAGTTGACGCGACTGGTGACCACCGCTAGTACCAGAACGTGATGATCCTGAGCCGCGATGGCTTCCAACAGTGCTCTGAAGTTGCACTGTTCGCGAATGACGGGACGACGATGAGGCTTTGTCGTGGTCAGGAGGCATCGCTGGTCCATAATCAATGCCAGAATTAGAATTGTCGACCACACGGTCTGACCTATGAGTGTCGCGCGTATTTCTTGATCGAGACCTACTTGTACTACGCGCAACGCGCCGCTCACCAGCCATTTCCCTACGACCACGACTGCGTGAGACACCCGAACTTTCTCTCGCTGATAGTTCCCTAGGCGAACTCCGTCGTCGACTGCCTCTTTTTGAGGTAAATTGTTCCGCAGATGCTGATCCACCCCTGTTCGGAGACCCAGGCTGAATGGCTGGTGAACGGCTACTGCGCCTACGATTAGAACTACGCACGTTGCTGTTGTTGTTTCCACTACCGACCGCTGTTGTCGATTGTTGCTGTTTTCGACTGCTACTACTGCTACTTCGACCATTTCTGCCACCGCTGCGACTTGACTTTACGCCGCTCGCATATGAAGAAGAATTACCCGACGGGCTTTTGTTCCGCATAGTTTAACGATGACGATACCGTAACGTCAGCAAACGACAAAACATTTAAACTTTGATGATCCGCCGCAAGAATTGAACATTAAATTAATTTAGCACAATATATTATATTTAAGTACCCTGTTTAATAAAAAGTACATTAACGTTGCCATCATTAAATCTGGCCATATTAAAAATAAGTTCTAACACACACATAATGATATATATATATATATATATCTATATGTCTATATATAGTATACCCTTGAGGGAAAAAGGCCAAGCGAATTTTGCGCGGAAAACAGACTAAACTCAATATTCATGCAAATTAGGAAGTTTGTGAGATTTTTTGCTATAAGACATTTTTAGTAGTTACTGACGAGAGTATATCTAATTTCAACGTATTGTCGTTTTTTTTCATGTATCATGATAAAATCATGATTTTGATGCTGCATAATACTAAAGAAAGATGTACATAGAGTGAAAGTTACAGGTCTGTAACATAACAGAGAATGATTTGCCGTAATACTGTGATGTACGCTTATCACAGCTAGAATTTAAAAACAATACGAAAATTGTAATCTGCCTACTCCGCGAGGCCCGTATCAGCCAAAGTGTTTTCGATGAAAAAAGCAACGTGAGGAGAAAAAGATAAAAATTTAAAAAGATGAGTTAAAGTTACAAAGTCAGACATATACATATATATTAAGATTTCACACATTTGATTATTGTTTGCCTGTAAAATACATAAGAACAATTGCTGTGGGTACAATGGTGCGAAATTACGTTAAAAAGGCTCGTAATTACGGTGACAATGACATACAAAACGCGTTACGTAATATTCATCAAGGAGCAAATGTTAATACATTTGCTAGGGTAACAGGAATTCATCACAACGTTCTCAGGGAAAGCCTAGCAGCAAAAGCTAGGAAGCGCAGCCCTGATTTACCACAAGGTCGCAAACGATTACCAATGATGATGAAGATACAGATCTTACAAGCTGTATCGTTGAAATGAACCGGCTAAGGTTTGCGCATACTCGCTAACAAAGACGGACGTAGCCAAAAGTACTACAAGGCACAACTAGAAGTCTATATCTTTGCTATAAAATATCACAATTGGTTATTATTCTAGTTATATAGCTGTGGATTTGATACAAAAATTGCACATTTTGTTGAATTTAGTGTACTAAAGGTTTAACGTTAGTTGGCAATTGAAGTAAAACTATTTCAATTCTGTAGCTTTAGGTAGAACAAGTTAATTAAAAATCCGCTGTCACAAAGTCACATATTTTTCAAATGTTAATAAAAACATGAAGCCCGGATACAGCATGCTACGCGCATAAGACTCTAGAGTACAAAATGTCTAATCCACATTGCGGTAGTGACCACTGCTATTATCCAAAATAAGTTGTCAATTTTCGGCGCCGTAATGTCGAAATCGGGAACAATAACCGAACGTCACATGTGTTCGAATGTCCAGAAACATAAGCGAACCTTTGCATTAAAAGTAATATAATATGGTACCAATTACAGTTCTGGACTTCGTACGGGCAGAATACTTCGGAAGAGGGATCGACGCCGCCATTCTATACACAGCCGTAATTTTAATTTACAGGCACCTTGGGGAACCAGCAGAGCAAGGAACGCTCGAATGTGATTTCAGGGGTTTGAATCCGGCCGGGTCACCAATCCTTCCATCTCAACTGGGTAAATTAAGTAGGCTGGTATATCGACCCCGCTGGCGTCCTCCAGTTTATCACAGGTAAATTTTGGCCTCCCCAGTTCCCAGTTGCTGTTCCGCGCAACAAAATTAGCGAATTTTCGATGATGGCCTAAAAACGTATACCAATTTTGCTGTATTTCAGCTAAAAATATCCAAAGTTTTCCTTGACGGGCTAAAATAAGCTACAATTTTCTAATATCAGACATACACCATTGTAATCGGCTTGAAAATTACATGAACTTCACTTTCCTGACAAAGTACTTTATCGTTACCCAGTTCAACTACGTATGTGAGTCGTCTTCAAATATAGCTTCGATTGTTTGGAGGACCCACGCAGGTAGTATACGAAAGAAAGTGACCGAATGTAGGGCGTCATATGTGGATCCAGTGGCCGCTCTGGATCTCGTACATAGCAGAAAAGTTGAGGAAATGGCGATCGGCACGATGGCACACACTACAGCAACGACTTTTATTTTTCCGTTTTACGTATAATTGCGCGACGTCACGATGCTGAAACATGGATGTGCCAGGTTATTAGACACTGCGAATCATGCTTCCGATATTTATATATATCGGCGATTGCAAAGAAACACATCTTTGGTTCATCCGCCAGCGACAGAAATTTGTGGCGCATAACAACCGCGGGATCAAGTAAGCAAGTATTTCGGTCGGTGAGTCACCGGACCGAAATAAACCGGAACCAGTACTGTAAAAAAATTGTGCCCCCTTATATATATATAAATATATATACGGTAAAATGAAAGGCACGGCAAATGAGTTTGCTGTCAATGACCAGTGGGGATCTCTTGAATGAATTTAATATAGCATATCTTCCTTACACATGCATAATATTGATCATGGTTGTCGAATTTCAAGATGATGTCAATTATCATGAGGGATGAACCAGTTTGTAAAGACGAGGCGATTTGATTGAAACATACAAGAACAGAATTAGGTAACCAATTATTTCGTGAAACGTCATAAATGAAGATGCTAACAGTGCATTTACCACATGCAGTGACAGTGAATTCCATACTCTGAAGTTCCTGTGCGTGAATATCTCCGAGCTAATGTTTGTTATAGTTTTGCCACTAGTTTTTCAGATGACCCTAGGTAAATGGACAGCCAGAGTCAAAGAATAGCAAAATTTCAGCATCAGTCAAATAGTAGACTCCAAAATACTGAAGGCGGTTTTAGTATGACAACTGCCGAAAATCAGGTACTAACTTCGTAGGATTTTATCAAAATAACGTGTCTGTCGTACAAGGTACACCATACATTAACACCGTATTCTAAGTGGTGGGGGCGCAGAGGTACGGTATAGTTGGTTTGTCCAGAAATAGATACGTAGTGCGACGACGAAGATAAACCATAATGAAAGATTTTTGAACATTCAATCAACGATGTTGAAGACTTTGAGATAACTTGTAACAGCTACTCGAAGATCGCACTCTTCCGTGAAGGGCACAAAATGGCGTAAAAACCTCATTTTGACCTCTGACTCCGAATCATGGCGGCGCCATACCTCCGTACACATGGAACCATGGCCGCCGAGCAAAACCAGCACCGTCAATGAGTGTCCCATGCCCCCAAAACCCCCAGGTGAAACTTTTCAGCAGCCCAGGACGTCAGAACAAGTTTTCGATATTTTGGTCGAAGAACAATGGGTGCGTCATACTCCGGTACCTCACACCCCATAACTCCGGAACTGGTGCCTTAATCGAAAAAGAAAGAAGGGGCATCGGCATTTATCATTTTACTATGAAATAAAACCAACCAGAGAAAACAAGAGTTAAGATAAAAATAACCTCGCTCCGTGAAGCGCACTAAAATGGGGTAAAAACAGCATTTTGAGCTCTGACCTAGGAACCATACCTCCAATCAAAAACGCTCAGGGTTGTACACGATAAATCGACTATACCGGTTTGAGTGAACCCAAGGTCATGAAAATCGGTAAAGTCGTTCCCGAGTTATGACCGATCACAAACACACAGACGGAATTTAAAAGATTTCACCCCTGCAACACACAATCTCCACTACGTTACACTACTCACCGATAGCCAATTCTTGATTTAACACTACAACGTTAATAATGATAACAGCAGCCACATAGAGGGTGAATAAATATATAATATAGATACATAAAGGGAAGGCAATTCTTTTATTGTTCTACCAAAAACATCCATATATTTTAAACAATTACGGAGATATACCATTTTCGTGTTTCTTGTCCATTGGACCCATTCAAAAACCGTTTTGACCCACCCCTGTAGAATAAATACAATGAACAGCGGCATATCGTGCGTATATACATAGAGCATGAATTCCTGTACAAAATGAGTATACTAGTAACACGTAAACGTGGGTGACGGAGGCATGGTGGTTAACAACGGCGTGAATAGTGCATACAGCTTGTGGAATTTCTAACATTTTTGGTAACAGTTTAAAAGTAATACAGTAGAATGACAATACATCTATCAAGTTGTACCCATCAATGAAATTTAGTCCAAATAGGCCGAGTCATTCAAAAGTTATAACACACTTAATAATTTTTCACTCATTTTTAAGAGACTTTGCTTAATTTTAAGAGAATTTATAAAGGTAAGTAGATCACTCGTATACAGTCTTTTAGAAAACGTGAAGGTACATGTTATGTCCAAAAATGACCGAGATAGCACGAACGGTTGTCGAGATATGATGAACTTAGGTTTCCCTAAGTCAATTTTAAGAGAATTTGCTTAATTTTTAAGGAAAGAGATGAAATACGTCAATCTGCTATATACAGCTGTTTAGAAAACGTGAAAATACATTTAATGTAAAAAAATCGCCGAAATAGCACGAACGGTTGTCGAGATGCGGTGAAAAAGCTGAAAAAATGGCAAAAATCCCTAAGTTTGAGCAACATTTGCTTAATTTTGAGTACAAAGCAATTTTCGTAGAAAAAAGTGCTCAATGAAAGGGCACTCCGCAAGAGAATATGCAACACGAAGAAAAAAAAATTTCTAAAATCGGGCCAGGCGTTCAACCTGCAGACCTGTCTGTGACAAACAAAAAAAAGTCACAGAGAAAATTGAAATTTTGCGTCTAGTATATTGATATATATAAAGTTAAATGTATATACGCCTCCGGCTGCGACTCACCACCTTCGGTGGCTCGTCTTGCCTCCGTCAATCACAAATATATGGGTTATGGTTATAAAGATATGGACGTTTTTGTATATTTCGGGTCTCATGGGCCCATTAAAAACTCATTTGGACCAAGGGTAATGTGTTAAGGTTTATTAAATTCTGAATGAGCGAGTAAAACGACTGAAGCGAATCCTCACTGGCCAGAGTGGTGAATTTCGTCTGTGCCAGATGCTGGTTTTTTTGGGTGACACGCATAACTGAACTTCGGCTGGGCGCGGATTAAATCACGCGATAGCTCAATTGAAATCTGTTGTGCTCTTTAGTTAGGCGCACCTTTCCTTTCCCCCGAAAACGGGCCAGTTATTCGGTTCTGGTCTGGAAACTAAAAGACCCTAGTCACCGACACCTGTTTGAAGAAAAAGCGGCTACATTGGATTTTACATAATGGGACACATACACTACTGGACTACTATCGATTGCAAATGAGGTATGTAGTGTCATCCGCCAAAGCAAGCCGAGATCAAAGGAGACATGGTGGTGGAATGAAAGTGTTCAAAGAGGGATAAAAGCAAAACGAGTTGCATTCAAGCGTTTGCAGCAAAGCCGCTCAGACCAAGATCGTTTGGAATATCTAAGTCAAAAGCGAACTACTAGAAGAGAGGTAGCGAAGGCACTCTTTTCGTTCATTGTGCGATGACACTAGTGCTGCTGGTTTGCAAAGAATATACCGCATGGCCAGTCAATGAAAAGAGAACGTAGTGATGTCATTGGTGCTACAGTACTTACAGATGAACAGGGACGTCTAATATTAAGTAATACAGCTGTAATGGACCGATGGAAATCATACTCCAGTAGCCTACGCAATATCTGTCGACCCTACTCAATTGACGCTATAGATATGGTTGAGGGACCTGTAAAAGCGTTTCAAATAGGTGAGGTTCGAAAAGCCCTTCAAGCAATGAAACCTGGCAAGGCCAGCGGCCCATCCGGTGTAGTATCAGAAATGATGCAGCTGACTAACATCGACGACCTCACCAAGCTCATGAATAACATTCTTACGGAGGGCCCCACTCGCTCGTGGCACACAAGCACTACTCTGTATATCTACAAAGGCAAAGGGGATGACCTGTCATGTGAATCATACCGTGGTATTCGTTTACTCGAACACGGTATGAAGCTATACGAGCGTCTCCTTAAACAACGACTCCGAGAAATCATCAACATCAGCAAATCACAGTGTGGCTTTATGCCAGGCAGAAACACAACCGATGCTATCTTCTTTTTGCGCCAGCTTCAAGAGAAGGCGTTAGCCAAGAACAAAAAGCTCTGGCACGCTTTTGTTGACCAAGAGAAAGCTTTTGACCGAGTTCCAAGGTATGTTGTTGAGTGGTCACTACGGATACAGCTTGTGCCCGAAGCATTGGTTAGTAAAGTAATGGAACTATATGTTCATTCAAACTCAAAAGTTAAAGGTCAGACATCAATGTCGAAAGAGTTTGACATAACTGTTGGAATATATACATCAAGGGTCAGCACTCAGCCCGTTACTATTCGCGGTTGTAATGCAGGAAGTAACCGAACCATCTGAGTGGGAGGTGCTGCTTGCCGGTGATCTGGTAATCACAGCGAAGTCTGAAGAAAAGCTGAAGGAAAGGCTTCGAGTCTGGTGTAATAAACTAGAGGACAAAGGATTGTGTGTGAACAGTATATACAAAAACCAAAGTTATGGTTACCGGTAGTAGCGGTCAGCCGGTTCAATTAGGCCAGTACCCGTGCGCCAACTGTAGTAGAGGTGTTGGCTCAAACTCAGTTCAGTGCGCTGGGTGCCAAAAGTGGGTTCACAAAAGGTGCTCAGGATTACAAGTCACCATCCTCAAACCAAAATTATAGCAGTAAACGTTGCAATGAGCCACCAAACGACAGCATCAAAGTCTTGGACATTGGTGATAAACAGTTTGATTTGGTAGATTCCTTCAGCTACCTAGGTGATCGTGTTGATTATAAGAACGATATGACGGTCGGCAAGGCTCGAATCCAAGCGACCTGGCTGAAGTGGAAGGAGCTGGCAAGTCTGCTTGTAAACAGAAGTTTGTCATTACAGCTCCGCAGCAAAGTTTTTGCCACATGTGTGCGACCAGTCCTCACATATGCATCGGAGACCTGTGCACTGACCGCAGACATTACGTCGGCTAAATAGCACCGACATTAAGATAATACGATGGATGGTCGGGTTACGCTGGCAGGACGGCAAAACCAACAATGAAGTACTGGAAATAGCAGGGCTACGCCCATCGAAAAGGAAATAGCTAAATCCCGCATGCGCTGGTTCGGACACATTCAACGAGCTAACTCAGGAATAATTAGAACCATACGCGAAGTACAATTCCATGGACTGCCCGGCGAGCACGACCAAACAAGCGCTGGAAAGATCTAGTGTAGAACGATTTGGGTACTTTAGGTCTCATTCCCCAGGATGCAATGGACCGGGTCAAATGGAGAAATGCTGTGCGATCATGGTGAAGTCGAACCCACTAACGTGGAAAAACGACTATAAACGGATGATGTTGGTCCCGACGGGGCCAGAAAATCACGTTACTTATTGTAAATAGACAAACAGCGTAGATCTCAGTATCAAATTATCATTTTGTAAAGAAAAAATATATACGTATATAAGTCTCTATGAACATTACGTACATAAATATGGTCTCAAAACACCAAAATGAGTGCATCTGTGACGCAAACACCGGAAAATAGCCAAAAATAAGTTTTTTTCACAAATTGTGGTACAATGCTCGCACAAACAGTAAAAACGCCAATGGTTCCGAAGCTATCCCCCCTTGAAATTTGACATACATACTCAAAAGGTACAAGTCAAAAAACGTATTGAATTAAATTTTATAATTTCATCCTTGGCAAAAAATATCGACATTAAAGATGAATGGTTTATTGTGAGATTGTCCGAATGACAATGATAATTTTGACATTCTGTGATAACTATATATCGTCATGCCAGACTATGCGCCCCTCCCGAAAAGATGTTTTTTTCACCTGGTTGAACCATTCTTCGCGTTATAAGATATGGAAATTTTAACAAAAAACAACAATCTAGCGCCTTGAATGTGGCTTAAAACTGAGAAAATCCTACAATTCATCTTTGCACCAGACAGCGCCATCGACGGAGTATTAGCCAGCGTCTACCCTGGTAATCGTGAACTGCACAGATGATTCGACGGATTGAACAAATTAACTGTATGACTCAATTGATTTTCTTGACGCTGGAACAACACGCCATGCGACGAACGAAAAATAAGTCGTTTTCTGCAGCTTGTGGCGCAATATAGACAAAAAGTAAAAAACGCCATCAGTTCAAAAGCTCTCCATGAAACTTAGCCCAAATGGTTAATGAAATTGACGCACCAAAAAACTGCGCAATAGCTACTAAACGGTTCGGTAAGAAATCTGCTGGTAAAATTCAACCCTTGAAAGTTACAGTAACTGCTGTTCACACACGTAATATCAACTTAAGTAAACAAAAATTACGCGCTACTACAGGGTTGAAGGGCTGTCATATAAAGCCAGATCTTAATCCCAGGCAACAGGCCGAAAACAGCGCTCAGGTGAGTTAAAAGACCGGATAAATATAGAAGACAACGTCAAACTAAAGAACGGTAAAACTGTTGAAAAGACGATCGCTGAACGTCTGCAGTACCCGCAAAAGCCATATCCAATGCGGATGGAGAGGTGAGCGCTTCTATATCTGATGAACCTAGCTCTACTAACATTGTGCCACCCGGGCTGCCGGGGAACATCATAGTCCCGCGCAATTCAATAGTGCGCGACAATATTGCATAAACAGCTGAGATATCGATATTTTATGTAGCGCTTCTGCTAATACTTTAACACAAATCATTCCATACTATATTGTGGTAACTCATGTGAAAATTATTCTGTACAAGCATCCTGTTGTTATTTTGCTGGTGGTCCAAACGTTTTATGTAATGCTGGTAATAGTGAACATATTTATAGTAGCAGTTCAAATGGTTTGACAACTTTATATTTTGATGCACGTAGTGTTAACAAACTACATTTCTTGCACGTTTTAGTAGTTCAGTACGGGTGACCTAATCCGGTAGTGCTTTCTGAAACGTGGGGGTTGGGCAACTGACGATGTTGGTGACAATACATTAATTAATTGCACACTATTCCGGCCAGACAGAAGTAATAAACGCGGTAGCGGTGTCCTCATCTTAGCTTCAGCAAAACTCAACACAGCAGTAACTGTCAATGATCGTCGGAGATACAGACATTACTTTCTGCTCGATTTTTGTCGCCGACAATAAATCTACTATTGTCTGCTGTGTTTACAGAGATGTCTAAAACTCCAGTGAACTCAGCCAAGCGCTATGCATCACCGCATATATTACCACTCATCACTTTCACCACGTAATACTGGCGGGTGATTTTAATTTCCGACAAATAAACTGGAACGATAAAATGTGGCCCGCAGCCTGTGACGCTTTTATGGATGCAATACTACCTGCTGGAGTTGACCAACAAAATGTGCACCAATTGACTGGACAAAACAACATATTGGATCTCTTGATTTGTAATGAGCCTGACCTTGTCCAAAATGTTGTCATCAACCCCGGCATCGGGCAACGCGACCACTTAGCAGTCCAATTCGATGTACTATACACGACAATCGTCAACACCCGAATCCCTTACAAATGACGACGCTACAATCGCGCTACCTTTGCTGCGATTAACAACGCACTTTCCGAACGCTTGCATGTTCAAAACAATGTTGCGTCTGCCCAATGGATACACATCCGGGACACAATTACTGATACTATAAGCAGACGTGTACACATCGTATTACACACTCCACGGCGAGGTAAACCCAAATCGGTCTGGGCCGACAAAGGTGCTTAAAGAGAAATACAACAGCAATCGACAACACTACGCCGCACTGCAGCATTCAGTCCTGCACGCTACCAGGGAGCTTCACAATTTGCCCATAACGAAGCCAGCCGCCTAAAAAGGTCTTTCGAACGAAAACTCGCCAAACACATTAAAAACAAATCCCAAGTCGTTATGGGGGTTCGAATCATCGCAGCGCCCCAAAATAGGACCCACACTTCTTACCGATGGATCATTCCTAAGCAAGGACTATCACATTGCTAACGAGCTCAGCAACAACTGTAACTCAGTGTACCACGACGGTGCCTTACAGCGCCACATCTTACTACATCAAAATAGCTGCACGGTTGTCGACGGTCGAATTTACCGCAGAAGCAGCTGCTAGAGTTCTGGCTACGTTTAAGCTTTCCGCCAGTCCAGGTCATGATGGGACTAATAATGTTATACTACGAAGGTGTGCTCAATCTCTAGCTCCTGTACTTACTCACCTATTCGACAACTGTCTTCAGACCTGCCATACCCCATAACTGGCTTAAGGCACAAGTCGCCCCAATACACAACAGAAAAGGATGCCGAAATAGTGGTGTAAATTACAGATACATCAGCCTCACATCCGCCTCCGTCTCCAAAGATATGGAAAAAATCGTATCAGATGCCCTTGTCGTCTACGCCACCACAAACAGTATAATTCGTATTTTTGAAGGGTCGGTTATGTGACCTACAACTTCTTGTATTTATTGATTGACTAGTCGAAGTAATATATAAATATTATTGGTGATTGGGCCAATGTGATACTTAAACTTGCGAAAACATTTGACAGAGTCCTACACGACCACCTTATACACAAGATAGATAGATGATAATACTTGGGCATAACACATAGATAGTGTGCGCGCAGACTCATACTTGGCCCATTGCGCCGCCCAAACCCAAAGATGATCAAATGTCACATCCAACCCTCATAATGAACCTGACCAGTTTGATTATATCCAATCTTGGGGCAAAGTTAATATCTATAACATTTTTTCCAAATACCTTCTTGCGTAGTTCGTAGAACTCCCTACATTCCAAAATAAGATGGGATGCAGTACCATCTGCTACATGACACCACTCACAGGATCTATCCCCAATAAGTCCCATAATACATTTATGTTTATTCAGGAGATAATGTCCAGTGAGTAGCCTACAGGCCATGCCAATCATCTTTTTGTCCAGCATCCGTATCCGATTAATCATTGCCCAATTGTATACAGGTAAAAATGTCCTTAGTTGCCTGTAGGACTGACTACGTTTCCATCTTTGCTCCACATTTTCCCAAATGCGATCCTTAACCCGAGTGGACAATGTCTTGAACGTCAAGCCTACAGCCGGTTCCGGACCTATGTAGGCCATGGAAGCTGCTTTTAGGCTAGATCGTCCGCAATTTCGTTCCCCATATACCCACTATGTCCTGGTATCCACAGAAGGATAACAAAATTTGATTTTCCAAGTTGCTGCAACTCCTTTTTTACAACACTTTATGGATATCATTCGATCGCTATCGAGTTTTTATCTAGGGCTTTGATAGCCGCTTGGCTATCACTGTAGATATTAAGTTTTCTTCTTTACCCCCTACCTCTTAAATAAGAGACGCAATTTTCAATCGCTAATATTTCTGCTTGAAAAACCGTACAATTCTTACCGAGGGGTATAACTATATTACAGGGAATAACCGGAACCGGAACCAGCAACCGGAACCGTTCATTTAAACCGGATCCGGAAAAGGAACCTGGTCTTCGAAATTTATATATAGTAAAACAGATGATGAAAGAAATGAAGGTATAGTGCATTCAAAATGCATTTAATATAACTTTTACATTAAACTTAATGTATTGCGATGGTATTATTGCCTTTCTCAAACTTTAAAGAGACTGAGGAAGCTAATGATGTTTATTTATCGATCAAATATGTCGGGTTTTGGACATTCAGAGCAAAAAATGTCTTCCACTATACACCATTGCGTATACTGCGTCACATCGAATGTGCTTACAAAGCTTGGAGCGTAGAATACACACTTTCGCTCTGTCTCCAGTCGCCTCCCTTTACTACATATACGTTTGTTGCATGTTCTTCTGTAGGAAACTTAAAATTATTGGTTTATATGATTCTAAGAGAAAATAATAGATAGAATGTAATTTTCTGATCAGTGGTCAGAGACACTGTTTAGGCTAGCGTTGGACAAACAGTGCCCGTCAGTTAGGTCATAATGATGATAACTTTCTAATCAGAATGCTATAAATGAGACACACTGTGATGCTGCTCGCACAGTTTCAATAAATACAGTGCATTGCCAAGAAAGTAGTTTCTAGCTGCGTTGCAGAGAACGTTAGTTTACTTCAATTTAGACTGATTTACCAAGTTTACAAGCACACTGGCGGGTGCTTGACGCAATTTATGTTATCCAAGCATACCTTAAGTACTTCTGCGTAAGCCATACTCTGTTACCGAGCTGGACCGGTTTAATTCAAACGCATCCC
This sequence comes from Trileptium ribeirensis, assembly GCA_030248225.1. Classification (NCBI taxonomy): domain Eukaryota; kingdom Metazoa; phylum Nematoda; class Enoplea; order Enoplida; family Thoracostomopsidae; genus Trileptium; species Trileptium ribeirensis. The sequence continues at coordinate 16,049 of JASANE010015840.1, forward strand.
ACAGACTTCTGGATGTGTAAAACAGCTGCTACAGACATCGACCTGGCTTTGATTTAACAAACTCCTGCAGGTTATTATGAAAAATTCCTGCTCGAATTATGTGCCCTACTTACGTTTCACACGGCTAATTGGTTAGTTAATATTTTCTTTTGCTTGGTTGTATTGGAGCTTGATCATTGTATAATATGGATTACTGGATGAAGGAAAAAACATGGAAAATTTCAAACAAAATTTTTAAGGTTTTTGCCCTTTGCCGGAACCGCAACCGGAACACGATTTTCGCCGGAACCGGAATTCCGGTTACTCCCTGCTATATTACTACGTCCAGACGCCAACCCCAGATCCAATATTTCCTTTTTCATGCAGTATCTTAGAACCACCTGTAAAGCAGTTTATGTCCATAGAATTCAAAGCGACAATGTTGCGTACCTCAATTCTATCGGTGATTATACTGTCCCAGTTCTTATCCTCAGAAAAAGTCTTGCAACAGTGATCAAGAGGCATGTTTGTCTCTGTTACAAGCTATGAGGTTACTTTTTCAATTACTGTATGCCCTTTTACATTTAAGGACTGCCAAGATTCAATACTTTTTAGTCTACAGTAATCCAATATTGCTGCCTGCAGGCATCTTTTCTCTATCGGCAATAGTCCCAGGATAGTTTCCATACCCTCCGTTGGAGTGCTTCTCAAGCATCCCGTGATGATCAGGAGAGCTAGTCTCTGAACTAGCATTAGTTTTTCCGAACAGCCTCTATGGTGGTTCTATGCCACCGAACCAAGACCCCATGCATCATACCACTCAATACTATCATTTCATATAGATAGATGAGGTACTTAGGTCTCACGTCCCAATGACGCCCTGCAAAGGTTCTACATACCATTAGATTCCGTATAGCTTTGCTGCATGCATTTTCCAAATGTTTATCCCACATTAATTTCTTATCTAGGATCACTCCTAGGTAATCACCTTTGAACCAGACGGCTTGATTGAAGGATGGCCCAAACCGCCCGGAAACCATGATATCAAATCACGGTTTGTGACATAGCGAATGAGATTGACTATTGTCTGTAGTGCTGTCCTGAAAAGGAACATCAGGACGACACAGGCTACAGTTCAGGCAGGCACCCCGAAGCATGAAGACAGACTTGAACGTGTTAAGATTCGGGGCGTTGACAACCGAGCCAGGGAGGCGATTCCAGCTATCTACCACTCGATAAACATAAGAGTATCGTGCACAATCTAGACAAGGGCGAATGCGTGGTTTCAGTTTAAAAGCACGGCCGCGTAGTCTATCATCGACAACAAATTCGAACCAAGTTGTTAACGGAAAGTCGATTGTTCCATGAATTGCATTGAACATCAAAATTAAATCTGCGCGATGACGACGGGTGGATAGCGTCTGCAGTCCAAGAAAACGTAAGCGATCCTCATAAGAAAAGTTGCTTATACCGGGAACGAATTTCGTTGCTCGACGTTAAACACGTTCAACAAGCTTTATGTCTTTGGCGTAATGAGGACACCATACTCTAGCTTCGAGCGAACTAGTGAGCGATACAACATCAAGAGTATGGGTTTGTTTAGACTTTTGAACGATCGCCGTATACACCACAGCACATATTCAGATCGTTTAACAATGTCGGCGCAATGTTGTGAGAATTTGAGATCTGACGATATGGTCATGCCCGTCTTTCTCTGATGTTTTGTTAGGAATAATATCATCGCCCAGGGTGTATATGTGACATGGATTTGTGCGTCCGAAGTGCAGACATGTAGATTTGTAAACGCTAAATGACATACACCACACTTTAGCCCATTCCCAAAATGAATTTACGTCGCGTTGCAGGTCGGCAACATCAAATTGTGTCAGTGATGAGTGGGCATGAAGACGGCGGAATAGCTTAGAATCGTCGGCAAATTTTCGAATTGCGCCTGATATCCAGTCATCGATATCGTTGAAATATACCGTGAAAAGAACAGGCCCTAGCACTGTCCCCTGGGGGACACCGCTTTTGACCGTTGACCAGTCGGAACGATAGCCATTAACAACAACAGCTTGTTGACGGAAACACAAAAAAAGACTCCAACCAACGGATAACATTTCCAGTGATTCCTAAAGCCTTCAGTTTTGTTAGCAATCGCTTATGGGGGACTTTGTCAAAAGCTTTGTGCAAGTCTAGATAAATTGCATCTACATGATCCCCGCTGTTAACGACCTGAATGATCCACTGAAGATAATCAATCAGTATAGTTTCTGCTGATCTTTTACGCATGAAGCCGAATTGTGAATTATTGAGCAGATCACTCTTTAGAAGGTGATCCATAATTATGTCAGCGATGATAGATTCCATTATTTTAGACACACTGGCTGTTAGACTGACTGGTCGATAGTTTGATACCAAACCGGGAACCGTTTTTAAAAATAGGCGTTACTAGCGCATTTCGCCAGTCTTGTGGGACGTTGCCGGATAGCATTGAGTAATTAAAAAGGTGCGACAATGGTTCACAAAGTTCATGTCGACATTTGTATAAGACAATGTTTTGTATTGAATCTACGCCTGGTGCTGCAAACTTTTTAAGGACTTGTAGTTTATTCATAATGTGATCAGGGGTAAACGAAATGTTAGCTAATTGTGTTTGAGATTGACTTTGGAACACAGGAATATTACTAATATCTTCGTCTACAAATACGGACGAAAAGTATTCAACCAACAACTGTGCACAATCCAGATCGCAATTTGTAACTGAACCATCGGGTGGCTTAAGTGGTCCGACGCCTGGTTTCGATGTAATTCGTTTATTAACGTACGACCAAAATGATTTAGGGTCATAGTTAATGTTACGTGCAAGAAGATACTGCATTGAGGCTAGTTACCTCAGCAGCGGCACGATATCTATCTAAGTCCACCATTAGACGAGTACGATTAAAGCGTCTATGACATGTACGCTGATGTTTATAAGCCGCGATGTAGGTGGAGTCGGCCCATTTGGGTTTAACATTGCTACTATTGTTACTTTTTAGTGTGGGTATATAGTTATAATTTAATTTGCTTGCAAAAATTGTTTGTTTGACACCTGACCACAATTTTTCAGTGTCATGGCTGTATGGCGTTTCCAATTGAAGACGAACAAAGTTCTTGTATGAATTCCAATTTGCAAGTTTGAAGCGTAATCTTAAATTAGTGTGTCGCTGCTCACGATAATGGTCGCACAGAACGGAAAAATTTACAGACATGTGATCGCTAGTACCAAGTCCAGCTCCTGTGTATATGTCACCAAGCATATTTGGGTCATTGAGAAAAACCATATCGAGAATGTTTTGGCCTCGTGTTGGTGTAGTGACACACTGAGTTAAGCCTGCTTCGGCACATGCTTCAAAAAATTAATGCAATAAGATGGCCAGGTGTAGTTTTTCCAGTCCATATCTTTAAAGTTGAAGTCGCCCATAAGTACAACCATTCGATGTTGCAGTGTACTGAGGTAGGTGATGAGGTTACATAAATTTGCATTGTCTAGGTTGCTGCAGTTGGGGGAGCGATAGCAACAGATGAAAATTATATCGGTTTTAGATGACGGAATGCTTGCTGCAACCGCCTCACAAAAGTTAAATTTGTCAAAAGTAAACTGTGTCGGTTTCAGAATATCCTTAATTAGTAACAGAACTCCTCCACCGCGACCCTGGCTACGGGCAGCACGGAACAAAATATAGCCTGGGGGTGTTAATTCATGATCTGGTATAAAGTCTCGTCCCCATGACTCAGTGATACCGATTACATCAGGTGCCGAACTGTAGCCTGCGTTCCCAATCATGTATAAAAATAAGTCGTGTTTATTAATTATTGAACGAGCATTCAAAAGTAAACAATTAAGGTAACCAAAAATATTAGCATTTCGTCCAAAGGTATTAGCATTTCGTCCAAAGGTAAGGTTTACAACATTGTTTTTGGTCATTTGTAGTGTTGGAGGTATTTCAGAAATGTATGATACATCGGAAGTAAATATACGTACAGAGTTAGCTTGAATATGTTCATCAGTTGTATCATTTAATTGCTACGCTGTCTCCTGTTCTAAAGATGAAACAGGGACATTATAACGCTTAACCTCTATCCATTTATTGTGTAATTTCGTAACCACTTTATCGCCCCGTATTTTTGCCTCACCACCAGATGCTCGGATCGATTTCATCTTTTCAACAAGCAGGGCGTGCTTCTTGCTTTGAGTTGGTGTCAAATCAGGCTTCAAGTATATCTTATCATAGTTAGTCAGTTTTTTCAATTTGTTGGCAGACTTTAACACCACATCTCTTTCACTTAGGCTAGAAAAAATTATGCGAATGGGACGGATTTTTGCTTCACCTTTATCATTCTTTGCACGACCAAATCTAAAGACTGATTTAGGCTTTATTTCTCCACAGCCGATATCACTCAGCACTTTAGCAACCTGCCCCATAGTATTGTCTGCACTGTTCCCATCCTTGGTTTCCGGAACTCCAAAAACACATAAGTTCTGGCGACGCAACTCTATGTTTTGTATTTCAGCAACAGACTGATCTACTATTGATGCAACGTCAACCGTGGCTTGTGATGGAGGCGCAGCTGGCTGAGTAATAATAGCATTTTGTTTCTGTTCGAGCAATGTTTGCATTGCTTCAAGTTGTTCATTTTTAGATTCAAGTGTTTTGACTCTATTTGTCAAATCTGTGATGTCACATTGTACAACCTGCAAACCTTTGTAAAGCTTAGTTGAAGCTCGGTTACAAAAATCGCAAAACCAATGCATACCTTTAGTTGTAGCAGTTGCTACTGGAATATCGGCAACAGCAAGGGATGTACACGCTGTGACGTGAACCATACCATCACATACATCGCATTGGATAAACGTATCATTGTTATCTATCCGCATTTCTTTTTTGCAAGAACCACACGCCGGGTTGGTAGAGAATGATAGCGATTTTGATCGAGTATATTGAGACATTGTCAATTTACATTCAAATATGTACGTATTAATAATGACCTGAATGACTGACTTCACAGCTATAAACTAGTGGAACTCCATCCACTCCAATATAAGGAAGGGCCTTCGACTTGCGCTTTCGAGTCAAATTTATTACAGCAGTTTTGTTTGGCTGTAGTTGTAATCCATTGGATTTGCACCACGTACTGACGCATTTAAGTGCAGTGCAGATTCTTCGTCCAGTTACCCCAATATGTAAACCACTTGCAATGATCGCAATATCATCTGAGTAGGCTTGAGCCATAATTCCTTCTTTTTGAAGCTTAATTAGCAGTTCATTTACAACAAAAACCCACAGTAGAGGTGATAGCACTCCACCCTGGGGAAAACCCCTATTGACTCTTATGCTGACCGTGGAGCCAAGCAGGGATGCAACTTCCGTCCTCGATTTGACTATATTCTCAATAAAGAGACAGATAGGTGAAGGCACATTAAAGCTTCTGAGTGCTTTACCTATAACTTTGAAAGGTATCTTATTGAATGCACCTCCTGTATCCAGAAAGACTCCCAGCATTGACTTGGACATATTGAAGCCCTGTTCTACGTGACTTACAATGTTTTGCAACGCCATTACCGTTGATTTTCCAGCAATATAAGCATGCTGATTTGCACTAAGTTGGCTCTGTGGAAGCACTTTTTCGCTTAGAAATCTATCAATTAGTCTTTCTATGTTTTTTAACATAAACGAGGACAGGCTTATTGGCCGATAGACCTTCGGATCCAGATAACTATTCTTCCCCGGCTTCGCAATAAAGACCGTTTTTGCAACCCTCCACGATGCCGGAATGTAGCCAATCATGAGGCAATTTTTGTATTGTTCCAATAAAAAGTCTATAATAATATCAACCCATTTGAAGATAAACCGGGTAGATTCCATCAATTCCAGGTGCCTTGTATGCCCCGAAAGAGGCAATGGCCCACAGTAATCTGCTCTCTGTGATTATAGCATTAGCCAATTGCCAGGTTTCAGTATTGCCTCTCTTACTGGTGCCTCTGTAGATGTGACCACTGTCCTTAACACAGCCAGGAAAATGTTCACTCAACAGCAACCAGAGCACTTCACCCGGTTCATCAGTTCTATTACCATTACTATCAATCAGGGCACTAATATCCTTTTTTCTTTCACTCTTAAAAACTTTATGCATTCTTGACATAGCATTAGTGCTCACGACTTTGTCACAAAATTTACGCCATGATATCCGTTTTGCCATGCGTATAGCATATTTATACTCACGTTGCACCATTCTATTTCTGTTCCAATCATCAGTTGTATTAAACTTGAACGTCGATATAGTCGCCGACTTCTGGCTCTAAGGGATTCAAGTTCCCCAACCAACCAATTCGGCTTGCGGCCTGGCCCTACATTTTTAGGTATAGAGCTAGTCGCAGCATCAATAATAGCCGTTCCTAACTTAACAGCAGCTATATCAAGATCCACTTCTGTACAGCCGATTTCGGTGCACTCACACATTCTTGTTTCTAGTTTTTCCAAGAACATGCCCTTTCCTCAGGATTTATCATCCAAGCACTTGTGCTATAGACCTCGCCATATCCAAAGCAAACATATCTGTGATCAGAGAAGAAATTTTCCACCAATACATACCAGTCTTGTAAGTCAATTCTCCCCATAGTGAGGGTTAAGTCAAGAACTTCACGCCTAACTGCATTTACAAACGTTGGCACTGTCCCAACGTTAGCAATCTCTAGTCCCACAGTAGCAATATAATCCAACAGCGCTTCCCCTCTGGGATTGTTGTTGGTGCTTCCCCATACCTCATTGTATGCATTGGCGTCACACCCAATTATAGCTAATAGATTTTTCCTTATGCTGTGCTCCATAACACTCCTGAGTTCCACAGTGGGAGGAGCATCTGGTGCATCATAAGGCAAATACATTGATGACACAAGAATCCTTTTACTCCCGCTGCCAGTCTTAACCTGCATCGTAACTACAGTACAATCCCTGGAACTTAGATGTTCCAAAAATAAACCATGTACATCCTTAGATAACAAAATTGCAGTCCTCGGCTGCTCATCATCCCTTTTAAGATAGAAAAGATTTAAATCCTTACCCTCCAATCATATGATCCCGCCTTTATAGGTGTAGGGCTCCTGCATTAAGACTACGAAAGAATTCAAGCTTTTAATCCTTCGATTAAGTTCGACCATAGCATTAATGCAATGCTGCAAATTTATTTGCAAAAAATTGACCAAATTCATTTTTGATCATCATAATTGGTTAGGTTACCCACCTCAGTATCAACGGGAGCCGTATTAGGGCACCCAGCTCTCAGGCGTTGATACGAGTACACTCAAACCATGGGTTGAGATTATATGCATTTTTCAATGCATCAAAGGCCTCGTCGTTCATTTTGACGACGGCATTAACATAACCGTCCTTCAGATACGTCCGGACCGGGACACATGAAGTCCACGGTACCTTCCTGTTGGTATTGGTTAGCCGACGCATAATGAAATCCATATTCAAATCTTTACCTTTGGGATTGGGAACCCTGAAGTTGACATCATGCGTTTTAAGGTACTTAGGGGCCAGCGCACAGAGTTCAATTCCACCCATCTTCAACCCAGGGATAACTTTTTCAAGCCAGGCAGCCGTATTTTCGGTTGCACACTCGAGGTGCAGAAGACCCCCTTAACAAAAGAGTCGGTGAAGTGAATGTCAGCCTCCGCAGCCGCCTCGAAGGAAGCATCCACTATCATCTCCCTTATGTTCTCATTTTCTACCTCAGAGAAAACTTTGGTGTGGTTGGTTACCCTTACCAGCAACCACCCTCTCTAAAGCACTTTTAGCTGCCCTTTTGTACGATACACTGGGCCTAGAAGCCTTTGGAGCCACCTTATACACAAACTTCATTCTTATGGCATCCGTAAACTCCTCCTTGGGTGACTGGCATCGGTTTTGAGTGACCCGCAGCAATCGGTAGTCGTCAACGGCAGCTGCAATAAATGGGCGCCCGTTGGGAGCGGTGTTCCGCAATGATCCGTACTAGGCACTATACTGTTCCTATTTTGCACAAATAATCTGTCCGTATACGTATCAACTAAAATCCTCAAATACGCCGACGATACCAAGGTGTGCACGCGTATCATTGTAAATGACTTTTTCTATATCGATACTGACATTTCCAATGATCTCAATGGCCTCTAGTACAATAGAAAGACAACTGTGAAATGAAGTTCACCGCCGACAAATGTTCCCATGTGCACTTCTGAGACAATATTGAGGTAGCCCGATCAATAATATTGACATGCCCAACAACGATCACGAGAAAGACTTTGGCGTTTAGATATCGTATAACCTCAAGGCTTCGAAACGTTGTTAGGAAGTTGAGGCCAGCTGCGAAAAAATTATCAGAACCACACACGCAAGTTTGATTATATATCTCACAATTGCCACCTTCATGCCATTACAAAGCGTTGCTGCGACCACGACTGGAACATGCCACTAGCTGATAGTGCGCAATTATCAAAACGATTCCAAGATTCTAAAAGATATATATGCGACAAGGGACCAAGCTGGTGCCTAGTTTGTTTGCACTGGACAATGAAGACCGTTTGCGAAGCCTCAAACTCCAAACACTTGAAGCCAGGCATAGGAGAGCTGACCTTATAATGATGTACAGGATGGCGCACAACTTGATCGACATACCACTTTGCTATCATTGATGACGATCGTCTACGCGGGCGCGCCTTCTAAATGCAAACTCGCTACATTCCTCATCAAAGCTACGCCCGTTACAATTTCGCTTGTTGGACCGTGCCATTTTGGAATAGCCTATTGAACATAATTGTCATCGTCTCTATGGGCGTTCAAACAGTTGCTCCACCCTTCGAAGACATAACCGGATCTGTAACACTCGCTGCTGTATTGTGTGATGAATTTTAGTGTATCCCAATCAAATCAATGAAGCCGATATTCGGTTTGCCGTTCGTCCGGATAAAGCAAATCATCACGCTACCGAACGAGGCACTATCAGGTGCGTAACGTAACACACTAACTAAAACGAAGGGAAAAACGAATTAGATATTTGAATTTTGGCTGCAAGAATAAATAACACAATCGTACAACAACAATTTACGCTAAAAATGAACAAAACTATAGCTTCATACGCGGGACAAAATGTTTCAGCGACTGATTGAGCATACAGACTTATTTTTTTAAATAATCGCAATAAGTCGATCTGTAATATAGTCAACCTTATTTTTCGATAAAACAAATATGTCAACCGACAGAACTGGGAAACTTGTAAAAATGACAAATAGGTACAAAAAAATTACCCCTTCAGTTCTGTAGGTACCAACGTATGACAACTATAACCAGCTAACCAATTAAGCTAGGGCAGTAAATTTTTTCAAATGATAGTCAGCACGTGAGCTAGAACTTAGAATTAATACTTGATTGCATCGGTAGTAGCATTTTTGTAAAAATCTAGTAACCGCGTAGCAATTGATGGTAAGAAACGACGATCAGGGACGAGGACATAGAAATGAGTACTAAAGCTATGAAGAAATTGTTTTGTAAAAACCGCCGTCAAAACCTTTCTGCAATACTGTAGCACAAAATTTTTTAAAATGTTTTTAAACCGATTCTGAGGACAGCACGCCCATATAGAGTCGAGATATCGAAAAACTAAAAACCTCTTCGTTTTTGTACGGTGACGGTAGAATATCATACATCTGTACCGCTTACAAGTACTGCTTCAGGTCACACTAGAAAAAATATGAAAAAGACGGAAATATCATGAACGAATTTGTTTTGGGGGTCCGAGTATCCATAAAAAATTGTACCGTCTATTCGTATCGGGTCAATTTTGGTACCAAGCAAATCCTTTCCTCGAGAACTATCGAGCGAACTCAAGTTCAAAAGTAAAATTCCAAAATTTTGACACAACCCTGGACTGAAACGATTTATGAAAGATCTCGGGGACAAAATACTATAAATTTTGGGATTTTTCTCACAAAAATCACAAACTCTGTTGTAAGCAACAGTGGTTCGTGGGTTCCCTTAGAGATTTCACGTTTAACAACAGAACTATTGATCAACAATGTTCACTGTTGCTATTAAACTGCTTGCCGCTTGTACCCCGGTTGAATTTTTACTTCAATAAATGTTGGTTTACTTAAGTTACTATTACCCTGCAGCCCGTAGTCGAAAAAAATTAACCTGGGTCTATACCACTCTGGGTAATGTTGTTGAAAATTATTGACAAACAGTAATGATGACCTGCGTGGTCACCATGTCGGCAGGTTATGTCGCGTCCTACTCCCCCGTTGATGCATGCTGTCAGTTATCGGAAAATGAGCTCGCCATCGAAGACTATGGGAAAATGCCAGAAAGCGGAGCCCCACGTCACTTCGTAGCGTGTGTAACAGATCCATACGCATCGTTACGAGGTGGATAATCCCGACCACAGCCTAATGGCAAACATTTATCGAAAACCCATAATCCTGACCACACGATAATGGTCAACATTTACGAAAATCCTGACCACACCCCAATGGTCAACATTTTTTCGAAAAAAATAAATCTGACCACACCCCAATGGTCAACATTTTTTCGAACAAAAATAAATCTGACCACACCCCAATGGTCAACATTTTTTCGAACAAAAATAAATCCGACCACAGTGCAATGGTCAACATTTTTTCGACCACCAATAATTATGTCCACAGTGTAATGGACAACATTTTTCCGAATACCAAAAAATCCCGTCCACAGTGTAATGGACAACATTTTCCCGAATACCAAAAAATCCCGTCCACAGTGTAATGGACAACATTTTTCCGAATACCAAAAATTCTGTCCATAGTGTAATGGAAAACATTTTAGTGAATACCAAAAATTCTGTCCATAGTGTAATTAATGGGCAACATTTAGTTGAGTTCCCCAATAATCATGACCACGCGTATAGTGGCCATCATTTCCGAATTCAGCCCCAGAGTCTCCCCAACCTGGAACACTAGACGGGAATAGCCCAAAAGGGTACGGAACCCACCCTCGCCTCATAATACGTACATCTATGTAAGCAGAATCAGTTAATCGCCCCTTGGCGCAAGTAAATATATATAATGAGTTCCTTTATATATACCATGAAGCCCTGTTGTCACCTCATATATACATTGCCTCACTGGCACAAACCATGAACCACGGCATATACGTAAACCAGTAATTGAAATAACCCGCGAGAGCAATACGGTTATATAAGTACATAATTACAACAGATCACAAATTATCGGGTACGTATGTAGATAATTGAAACAATGCTGAAACCAGAGTATATATGAACGTAATCGGAACAGATTCAATAGCGCCATATATCTATATAAAGGTAAACGACACGAATCCGTAGTAATTGAGTTTACGAATCCCGCTATGTAACCGACTTGTATTTTCAGTATTTCGGCCTGCACCGCCGACATTGATTTGATCAAGATGGGTATCTTTATTGCCATTTTAGGGATTGGTAGTCGTCAAGGAATTGTTGCGGTATATACAAATATCTATATCTGTCTATATACATATTGGTTGTAGTGCCCCGATGGCACGCCTTGGTACACATATATTGGCATTTGCATGATTTTTATCGTACTATTGGCCATAAAGGCGTCATTGATATAAGTATTTGAATTGCGTATCCTGATCGTCATATTCGTTATATTTTTGATGACCATAAAGGCACGTTTTGATATATTACCTTAATCGTATCATATGATCGTGTACCGTTGGAATTGACGTTGTTGTCCATATGTATTTTCAGGTACATGATCCAGCAATTATTGATTGGGACGTTAAGTGTTGACCAGTTATATATATATTTGTCGTATTTATTCATACCATTCATGGTAATTGTACGAGGCTGTAAAAAACGCCGCCCTATTATTATCATTATATACTGTTCAATGATCATTTCGTGCTATCATTGTACTATTATATTTGATTGATAAAAGCGCCATAAAAGCGCCTGCGTTTTGCTATGCATTTATGTATTTTGCTTGTCATACGTTGTCGTAATTTTTGTGAATTTTTAGGTTGGAAGTATGATCCATAGAGCGTAACGTATTTAACGTGTTTTTAGGAGGAATTTTAGAGATTGTACGCCTGCAAATTGATCTTTCATAGGTGCAGAACGCGAATATGGCGAGCTCTTGCCATACTCAATTTGTAGAAGAATTGTAGGACGGTACGACTCCCCGCTGAACCCAGTGTAAACACATATGTCGGAATTGTCCTACCCGAATGGTAGGACCACGAAATTTGTTGCAACTCTTTGTAGGAAACAGTGGCCGTGACGAATACCCGTCACGACCGTCCTCACGAATGAGGACCACAAAGATGTGGCTGTCCGCCCGAGAGCGAACAGCAATTGAGAAAATACCCTGAAAACTATAAGAGAAAATGCAAATTATCAAATTTCCCAGTGTTCAACGTTATCATTGTCACTGGATATTTCAATAAGATAAGACAAAATTTGAAACGAAAATTTAGGAAAATTTGGTGTCGAAAATATCGGCTCCTGTCCATAACTCCGGAACCGTTGGGAATTCCAAAATTTTATACTTAACATTTCTTATAGAAAATTTTACGGTCTTTCGAATTTTCGTGGAAATCCGACCCGGATCCACGGAGTTGTGAAGGAATATGTAGGTACGCAAATTGATAAAACACACTTAATTCAATAACTTAACGAATGTTAGTCGTAAAAGTATATACGTGGTATCGTTAGAATCCCCAGACCCGAGGCTTTAATTTGAGCCCGGACGGGTCTAGTCGCGCCCACTTTTAGATACCCCATATGAAGGTTCTAGGAATAACGCCCGGACCGGCGTGTCACCCCTCATTTTATTCCCCTTGTCCAGACTAACCCAAATATATCTGAAACTCCCCAGGAAAGTGTACCCCGAACCCAGGGGAACCGTTTAAACACCCTACCCGGAGAAAAATTTGACATGGACCCTCCCCCAGTCTATTTTCCCCCTGTCGACCGAATACGGTCCTGTTACATACTAAAATGACAGGACGGACCCACTGAGTCCGAATCCTGGTTCCTTATGCCACTTTGGCCATCATCGAGGGGACTGCGCCCTCTTTTTTCTCTCGTTGCTCGCTCTTTTTTTGTTTTGTTTACACAAGCCGCGTTTTCTTTATACGGACGTTGAGTCCCAATTTTGACAACCAGTCCATTCGCATACCGTCTCATCTAATGTAAACACCAGTCTTTTAATATTAAAGTATGAACTTTGATACAGGCACCATATGAATTTAATGCTGTGGTAGAGCCTTTGCACTTCGATATGTATATATAAGCCGTGGTAGTTTTACTTGGTGCGCTAGTTAAGCCAACAGTTTGGTCGTTTGATGCTAATTTAATATAAACTTGGTATATGTGTAGCTGAAAGTTCTTATCAGTGAGACGCGGCCAACATCAAACTGCCATCACTTTATATAAAGTTTATTACAGGATATGAAATTACTGAGTTAATGTAAACTTTGTGCATCACTAGAAATTTCCAGAACGTCGGTATCTGTCACTGCAGTGCCGTTAACTTTGCTGGGAGTTATATTAAAGCTGACTTACTATCTACAGGGACCGCCGAGCTTTCGAGTCTCTTGGACGGATAGAACGATGAGCGTCTATGTCTTAATACAATGTTTGCAGTTTTACATTAAAGTTGCTAGAAGTTTTATATTAAGTTATAGGAGTTTAATATAAATTTAAGGTCAACAAGGTCGTAAATTAAGTTTAGTTTCATAAGATTTTGACAGAAAATCGGCCCCAAATATGATCGGAATGCGGCCGTTACGGATGTTAGTTTAGTTAAGTAACATTAGATCAGAATTCGGACCAAAAGTGCTGAGCAAACACTTTAACCGCCACGAATTTGAAAATTCAAAATTTCAAACGTCCGAGTATAAAAGCGGAGACGCACAAAGTCTCCAGCGTTCAGTACGACTGCGGCAGCGCAGAGTTCGGTCGTTTTGCAGACCGGCTCTGACGCTTAAAAAGTTTTGGTTTCACTTCATTATTTTTCGACTCGTGTACGGATTGCTCTTTATGCTTTTGTGCTTTTGCGATTGGACGGACACCTGCGATGGACGCCGAGTCAAGGGATACAAGCACGTAAGTGTGGATGGGGAGACGTAGGCTAGCACCGGTATAAAATAGGATTGACTCTATGAATAGTTGATGCAGGAATGAACGGCTCGAATTGATAAGTTCTTAGCCTAAGTCGCCACGGACTCCCTGTCCACACTTAGGTTTACACGTTAGCTTCGCCCGTCCTAGCTTGTCCCGCAGGCACGTGGTATTAGTTGGTCCGTCATCTAGGCTCATCTGTTTCTCGAAGTCGTACTGAACCTCCCTCGGTCAATGAGATAGGGTACAAACAAACGCGACACTCGCGTTACGAATGATTTTACATGACTTCCTGAGCTGAGTTAGGATCGAAAAGATTGAGTATTGAGCTGACCGAGGTTAAACAAACCCTGTTTGGAATGGAAACTGTTGATTGAACTCCGAATCATCCGAAGTCATGTAGCACCAGCATTTGCCAAGCGCTTCTCAAAGATTTTGCTCACGATTTTCTTTGTTTTCTCGTTTTCGTTGGGCACGAGGTGGCCCGTTGTTCCTGCTGTTTAGTGAAAATAGCATGGGTCGAAATTGTTTACGGGAGAGATCTTAAGTTATCGCTGGATCGCAATTAAATTTTGGTAGTGAGATTATAGCACTGGAGGTATCGTCCGCCTACGGGCATTTCGCCGACACGCTAATTCAACGTCCCGCAAATGAGAAACCCTGCCTACGTCGAAGATTGTTATATCTCAAGAATTACACCACAGTTTTGATTCAAATTTTGCCCGGATCTCGAGAAGGGTCCGGGTCATCGATTTAGCCCTTAAGACGTTCAAATGTTATGTCAGAATCATAAACCCGACGGCCTCGTAAGGGGCCTGTCTCGCCTAAAATAGGAAAAGTCAGTTATTCCAAAATCTACTCTGGGAATTGTTAGGACTTTGCCAGTTTCTTCGTAGTGCTCTCGGTTAATGAATGTACTAATAAAACCTGTCGATTTTCCCTCGGAACCCTAAACCCGATGGCCTTGAAGAGGCCGAACCCCACTAAAAATGTGAAATTAAGATTAAGAGTAAAATACTTTAAGAACCCTTCCAGGAATTTTGCTGAAACTATCGCAGTTTCTTCGTAAAGAAGTCCGCTATTGGACACCGCTCTGAAACCCAACATTATCGGGTCGGAATCACAAACCCGATGGCCTGGAAGTGGCTTAACCCGGTCAAAATGTGAATACATGGTTAAAATTAAAATGTTTCAGGATTCCCTCCAGGAATCTTGGTGAAACTCTCGCGGTTTCTTCGTAAGCATGCCTGCTTTTAGAAATCACCCCAAAATTTAATTTTTTTATGCTGGAATCACAAACCCGACGGCCCGATAGGGATCCGTCCTTACCCGAATTATACACGTTGATAACTCGATGTTGGTTCAAGGAAATTTAATGATTTTTCCAGTATATATATGGGCCCTTTAGGCCTTTCGTTTAAGCTATTGAGCCCGGCAAAGCCGTGGCCCATTCAAAAGTTGTGGGCGATCAAAATCCGACCCGCACAACCGCCGCTCGGTCAGCAATTCAAATTTTACAAATTATGACATTTCCGTAAGTCTGTTTTGGTCTTGCTTTCCCACATATTTTAGTTAGGCAAGCGAAAATATTATCTTCCCTAGTGTTGATAAACTGCATTACCAGCGAAAATATTTCAAATTTCAGAGTTATCGAAGTCGCCAAATGCGACATCGAGTCTACCGGGCCTTAGCCCGACGGACCATTTCTGTGAGGACCGTTGACCCGGTCCTAGAAAATCAATACGTAAGATCGACTCCAGTCCCCGTGCAGAATTGTATTGAGAAACACTGCCCAATCGAAAAGTTATTAGAAGTCAAAAGATTCCCTCAGACCCCCAACGAAGTATGCCCAAAGGTTAGCCCGTAAATTGCGAACCGAACTATTACATAAGACAAATCGAGTAGGATTAAGCCAGAAACTTTGCTACGGTTGTCTTGACAACAGGGGCCACCGTTCACTGCCTCGCTTCGTCGAGCAGGAATTGCACGAAATCTCAGTTAAATTTTAACACCAAATATTGCTCGTTTTTGGATGTCTTCTTAAGCCAAAATAACGTATGTCTTCGTACCGATTAGAGTAACGCCGATGGCCTACGAGGCCTCGCCATTCATATTGCACGTTTCAGTTAAAACCATAGGTACAACCCGCATAGTAACCTGAACCAAACTTGGTGCTAGGAAAGGCTCAAAATTCAGTCCCAAGTATAGTCTACCGAGACCCGCAAGCTGTCTGAAAGACAAGCCCGTCCAATCGTTCCTTTTTCTGTTGTCATAACCCACGTTGGTGTATTTCCAATGTTCGTCTTTTGTAGTGACCTAGTCCATGGACCCATTGTAAGTAGGAACTCAATGTCATTATGTTTGTGGAGTAGCTCGATAGGGAACGAGTGCATAAATTGGCCAGCATATCTAGCTGCTTCACTACAAATTTTATAGGGTCATTTTAAATACGTATGTATGTGTGCGAGTAGGACACCACACCAATGTCGCACCCGTAGAAAAGAATTTAGGAGTTGTACCGAAGAGCACTACCTAACATTGTCATGGTTTGAATAAGTATTGTAGTATCCGTTATTGTATCATGCTGTCATAAGTTAACCTCATCGCTACTCACTGCGAGTATAGATAACCAATTATCATGCACCATAGTTTTGTGATTTGAATGGGCAAGATGAAGTCTCGCAAACGCCCCGTTGCACGCTCAAACCCGTATACCCCGCCTCATTTCCGCCTTTCGCTTACCCGAACCTATTGTTGTGTCGGAGTTCCCTTACTGTTAGCAAACATAGTACCGAGCAAATAGTTAGTTCGATGGCGCCTTTATATTATCGATAACTAACCGTAGCACTTACAGGCACTGATTTCGTTACCTAACCCACCGTTTTTCATAAGTAAGGTAAGCGCAGCTGTCATAAGATAAGGCTTCACATTATACGCCGTTTTTTTTGACTAAGCTGTGAGAGTTCCGTGAAGAAGGCGATGACTCCGCAACCCTCCCCATCTGAAGCTCTGCTCATTATGTTTTAGCGTGCCATAATTGTGACCTGACGCTTATTGTATTTGCCCGTACAATATGTATCTGTCCGTTTACCCATAAAGTTTTGTGTAACTCATCAATAAATGCTCACTGAAAACCCAAGCTGTGTGTTTCGTGGACCCGTAGTAGCGATAGGAAATGAAGGGGTTTGAAACCCGTCACCCCAAATCGACGACCCACGTTCAGGTTTGACACGCGCATCGAAAAAGCAAACCTCAGCGTGACTCGCCGATTACACATTAGTTTGTTAATCATTGTTGTTGTATAGGTACGAAAGGTGCGACTCATTAGGAAAGAATTTTAACACTCACGCTGAGCACCCAAAATAGGAAACATAGACACGCGCGGATCCGACGTTAAACGTCTAGGGATTTGTCGGACCCTAGTGGGGGCCACTGGCTAAAGTAAAAACGAACTAGCTGTTTCGAGCAAGTCCAAATCAATTCCGATTGAGCCTAAATACTTAAAAGTCGACACTTCCCGGGTTTGACGTGGATAGGGAATAGCGGTTTGGTCTCTTTGGCCTGTGAGCAGGTGACGGAGCCGACCTCCCTGGGGACCTCAAAGGTAGTACCTCGTAGACTACGTGCGCAACCCGTCCGGCAGGATCAGAACACATCCTGTGAAGCGCTCCTGCGGCTTGCTAAGCTCCGTCATTTCTTGGGCCTGACTCGCGCGGGAAAAGACATTCGAGTAATTGAAACCCGTCAGGTCCGCCCTTGAAGTCACGATAGCCGGGGTCGTATAGGCATTACGTTAGGGAAGTGCGTAATGCAGCAGCGTCACGTCGATTTTATTACACGTGCAATAAAGTTTTCCAACACAACTGATGGGGATTTATTTTTATGCGCCCTGTAACCCCGCTTTCTATTATGACCGGTCGCAACAAATACGCAACTATGTATAGGTGTTTTTCTTCAAGTTGTTACATATTAAATGAAGTACGCAAGTAACTTTAGAGCCGATAGCTGTAACCAAGATCGTCGCTAAATTCGGATCCGTAAGATTTCGCCGTGAGATCAATAACAACCATATTTCAAATTTGGTGAACTACTAGTAGTAGTAGTATATATATCGTTTATTACCGGTCAATGGATGTTGCAGCTCCAAGGGTTTTGCATAGAGGAAACAAAAACCTCAGTTAGACTCCAGCTTCAGTCTTTTCACGTTTATTCATACACAATATATAATATATATACATAATGACATAAACACATGACATAATAATCAATAAATATATATATATGAATAAAAAGGATGATCATATTTTATTTGATCCGACAAACAGTGGCTGTTTCCTCTAGCAAAATGAAGTAAATCAGCTAGCTAATAAATGGTCGAACGTATTCAAATTATATGAATAACAAGCAAAATAACAAATAACATATGCCCAGATAATCAAGCGCCTAAAGTCTGACTACATTCTACTTAAAAATTTAAGAAAGTTTACTTTGCTTAATCTTCGCTTGAATAAACCTGTAGACCTAGCTGTTACAAGAGACATGTTGTCTATGTTTCAGGTACTTAGAACAATTCATTCGTACTCCTGGTTGAAAAAAATCTTAGGCTGTGACCTAGCGTTCGCTAATGAGGAGCAAAAATGAAGTATGCGTCAAAATTAAGACTAACATGGTTATGAATCATCTTACAACATATCACAGGATCAGCTATTAACCGTCGATGTTCTAATGGTTCTAGGTTGAAAAACAAAAGCCGCTGCATATATGAAGTTAAAGCTAGTTTATCCTGAAGAAACAGTCGCCGATTGAAATATCTCTACCAGGTTCTAAACAGTCAATATCTTGCAGGAGGAATGGTGACCACATTCGTGGACAATATTCCAGAATTGGACGAACATATGTTCTGTAGTCTGCAACCATAACATGAGTACAATAGTGTGGCAAGCCCTTCAGTGTCATGTTTAGTACACGATATGATGTGGCACAGATTGAGGCAATAAATACGGATGCTTTTATATTCGTCGTTAAGGTTACACCTTTCCTAAATCTTTTATCTCGGTTGCAGTTGTGAGACCGACTCCAGATATAAACTAATTTGTTTAAATGCTTGATGCACCAAACAGAATACGTTGACATTTTTGCAAGAAATAATCCCACCATTCAGACACCTGAATACTACATTTATATACTATTGCAGCAGACATATATATCTTTATATACCATTTATTCAGACACCTGAGCACTACATTTATATCAGGTAATAACCAGAACCGAAATTTACTGGAAGCGGAACCAGCAACCGGAACCGCCCATTTAACCGTATCCGGAACCTGGTCTTCGAAATTTATATATAGTAAAACAGATAAAGGAAGAAATGAAGGTATAGTGGATTTAAAATGCATTAATAATAACTTTTACACTAAACTTAATATATTGCGATGGCATTATTGCCTTTCTGAAACTTTAAAGAGGCTGAGGAAGCTAATGTTTATTTATCGATCAATATGCCGGATCTCGGACACCCAGAGCAAAAAATGTTTTTCGCTATACACCACTGCGTATACTGCGTCAAACTGAATTTGCTTACAAAGCTTGGAGCGTGGAATACACACTTTGGCTCTGTCTCCAGTCGCCTCCCTTTACTACACATACGTTTGTCACATGTTCTGTTAGAAACTTGATTGGGCTGAGGGGGAAAACTCAGAGAAGGGGCCCACCATCTTTTCAGTATAGCCCCCACAGTCTCTGGACCCCAAATCATCTCTTACCCCAAAAAAGATCTCTTCGAGGTCAGGGTCGCCCCTTTTCAGGTATAACCTCCTGATGATGCTAAATTATTGTTGTTTTTATTTGGATTTTTTGGGGTATAGAGCCATTTTTGGCAAATTTTTTCCTAAAAGACTGCTTAATATCGTCACCCACCTAACACCCCATGGACCAGTTTTTCCTGCTCTTTCCAATGCAAAGGTTTCAGGGCTCTAGCTCTTCAAGTGGGTTCAGGAGTGAGGCCCAATTTCAGGGGTCGGATTTTTTTAGAAATATGGATTTTGGTTCTTTTGACCTTTTTAGACAAAGCTTTGAATTGGATTGACCGATTGGGTTCAAATTTGGATATGATATAGAAAATGCAATGGGCTATACGATGCATGGCGTGTGACAATTACTGTCAGTCATAAGAAGATATGGTTGCCAATATCGGGAATACAAGCGAAAAATGGATATTTTGATGTTTGGAAATTAGGTTTAGACTGGGCTCAGTTTTAGAGTAAGCTTGAAGCTTAGGTTAGGGTATCCGGAAATACTGCACCGGTAAACGCAGGCGAGGAAGCACCAGTACTGTGCACCCAAAACCGCGGCAGCTAGCCAGCGTAGCGGCTTAGTGCGGGGGATCCGGGGGGCGGTAGCCCCGGCTTAATCTAAGGCTTAGGCTTAGTCTAAAGCTTAGGCTCGGCAATTTTTACAGCGCTATTCGTACTTGTCAAGGCGCGCGAGGTCATTACGCGCAGCCAAATACATCGCGTCGGCTCAATCGAGCGTTCCCAAAGGGTTACTTCCGAAGTGGTTAACTTTTCTCGCGGAAAACTTTAGAGGGAGGCCAGATATATCAACATGAATGGTACCAATGAGTTTCTCCTGTAATGCTGGATCGATCTAGGTGCATCATGTCTATTTTGCAAAAAAAGTTTTTTAAAAATTTTAGGTGATATTTCACAGGTGGGAGATAGAAGATAATTTTCTGATCAGTGGACAGAGAAACTGTTTAGGCTAGCGTTGGGAAAACAGTGCCCGTCAGTTAGATGATAATGATGATAACTTTCTAATCAGAATGTTATAAATGAGACAAACTGTGATGCTGCTCGCACAGTTTCAATAAATACAGTGCATTGCCAAGAAAGTAGTTTCTAGCTGCGTTGCAGATAACGTTAGTTTACTTCAATTTAGACTGATTTACCAAGTTTACAAGCACACTGGCGGGTGCTTGACGCAATTTATGTTATCCAAGCATACCCTAAGTACTTCTGCGTAAGCCATACTCTGTTACCGAGCTGGACCGGTTTAATTCAAACGCATCCCACAGACTTCTGGATGTGTAAAACAGCTGCTACAGACATCGACCTGGCTTTGATTTAACAAACTCCTGCAGGTTATTATGAAAAATTCCTGCTCGAATTATGTGTCCTACTTACGTTTCACACGGCTAATTGGTTAGTTAATATTTTCTTTTGCTTGGTTGTATTGGAGCTTGATCATTGTATAATATGGATTACTGGATGAAGGAAAATCATGGAAAATTTCAAACAAAATTTTTAAGGTTTTTGCCCCAGATTTTCGGAGAACCGCAACCGGAACACGATTTTCGCCGGAACCGGAATTCCGGTTACTCCCTGCTATATTACTACGTCCAGACGCCAGCCCCAGATCCAATATTTCCTTTTTCATGCAGTATCTTAGAACCATCTGTAAAGCAGTTTATGTCCATAGAATTCAAAGCGACAATGTTGCGTACCTCAATTCTATCGGTGATTATACTGTCCCAGTTCTTATCCTCAGAAAAAGTCTTGCAACAGTGATCAAGAGGCATGTTTGTCTCTGTTACAAGCTATGAGGTTACTTTTTCAATTACTGTATGCCCTTTTACATTTAAGTACTGCCAAAATTCAATACTTTTTAGTCTACAGTAATCCAATATTGCTGCCTGCAGGCATCTTTTCTCTATCGGCAATAGTCCCAGGATAGTTTCCATACCCTCCGTTGGAGTGCTTCTCAAGCATCCCGTGATGATCAGGAGAGCTAGTCTCTGAACTAGCATTAGTTTTTCCGAACAGCCTCTATGGTGGTTCTATGCCACCAAACCAAGACCCCATGCATCATACCACTCAATACTATCATTTCATATAGATAGATGAGGTACTTAGGTCTCACGTCCCAATTACGCCCTGCAAAGGTTCTACATACCATTAGATTCCGTATAGCTTTGCTGCATGCATTTTCCAAATGTTTATCCCACATTAATTTCTTATCTAGGATCACTCCTAGTTTCTAGCTGCGTTGCAGATAACGTTAGTTTACTTCAATTTAGACTGATTTACCAAGTTTACAAGCACACTGGCGGGTGCTTGACGCAATTTATGTTAGCCAATCATACCCTAAGCACTTCTGCGTAAGCCATGATCTGTTACCGAGTTGGACCGGTTTAATACGAACATACCCCGCAGACTTCTGAATGTGTAAAATAGCTGCTACAAGCATCGATCTGGCTTTGATTTTTTAACAAACTCCTGCAGGTTATTATGAAAAATGCCTACTGAAATTATGTGCCCTACTTACGTTTCACACGGCATATTGCTTAGTTTATCTTTTCTTTTGCATGGTTGTATTAGAGCTTGATCACTGTGCAGTATATATTACATGTGCAGCATATATTTCAACCGCGACACCTTTGCTCCGCAACCGCTCCTTTATAAAACGCACACTCGACTTGCTGATGTCTCTCTTTCTCCAGAAGAAGTTGAAGTCGCTATAAGTAAACTGAAAACTTGTGCATCACCGGGGATTGATGGTATTAACAACTTGTTTCTCTGCAAATGCAGAACGGCCTTAGCCAGCTTTTGACCGAGTAAACCATGACGCTCTTATTATGAAGTTAGAGATGTATGGAATCTCTGGGACGCTTCTGCAGTGGTTTCGCAGCTATTTGGCTAATAGGGAACAATGTGTGCATGTTAAGAATTCCTCTTCCGGTTGGCATAGTGTAGTGAGTGGCATCCCACAAGGTTCAGTATTGGGACTTCTTTTATTCCAAGTGTTCATCGACGACATTGATGAACACCTCTCGTCGGCCATCTATAAATTTGCGGATGACATCCGGCTCGCTCGCCGATTTGTCCAGAAGTCTCCATACTATGATTTTGATGCCCTACAAATGGACCTCGATAGTCTATCAGATTATTGTCGATATTGGTGTCTTTCGATAAATGCTTCGAAGTGCCACGTCATGCATTTAGGATCGAACAATCCGTTGACCGATTATTCTCTCTCGAACGATAACCTAGTCCCTACAAATCGCGAAAAGGACCTTGGCGTTGTCTTCTCCAATAATTTGAAGTTTAGCGAGCATTGCTGTTTTGTCTCGGCCAAGGCGCATAAAGTCATTTTCTTGATTCGGCGAACTGTACACCATTGGACTAAAAAAGTGTGGCTATGTTTATACCGCTCCTTAATACGCCCCCACGTGGAATACGCTGTTACCGTTTGGTGTCCCTATCTGCAGAGAGACATTGATGTTGTGGAGAAAGTGCAGCGTTCCGCAACTAAACTCTTGCCGTATATTCGGCACCTTCCCTATTATGAGCGTCTTAGATATCTTGGAATTCAGACTCTTGCCGATAGGCGTCTTCGCAGCGATCTCATTTTGGTATACAAAATGCTACACGGCTCCGTCGATCTTGATATATCTTCATTCTTTTTGCCGGGCTTCGCATCAACGAGGGGACATGATTTGAAGCTTGAAACTCGCGATATTCCGCGACTCGACCTCAGAAAAAACTTTTTCCCGTATCGCGTTGTGCGAGCTTGGAACAATCTTCCACCTGATGTGGTTTGGGCTCCTTCATTGTCATCGTTCAAGCACCGCCTCCATGCTTCTGGCATCTTTAATCAATAATTATTGTATTCTGTTCTATACTCACCGACCTCGCGTCTGCGAGGGGAGCTTCTCCCGACAAATGGTACGCTTGGTGTCTAAACAAAGTTGTAAAGAAGAATTCTGCATCTCAACTCAACTTATAAGTGTACCTATGGGAGAAGAAAGGTACATATAAAGGTACACATATATACGGTTAGATCACACATGAAGCAAAAAATGTGAAAAACTTCAAACGAAATTTTTAAACCCGAATTCCGGTTCCGGTATGGTTTTTGCCCTTTGCCGGAACCGCAACCGGAACTCGATTTTCGCCAGAACCGGAATTCCGGTTACTCCCTGATTTATATATCATTTCTGAAACTGTTTTATAAATTTTGGCTTCGTCTGCAAACATTTTTAAAGGAGAATTTTTTACATGCCTATCTTTAATAAATCACTGATATATACAAACTGCGAAAAGAAGAGGACCCAAAACAGATCTTTGACGTACAGCGCACATTGACATATGTTGAATAGTAGGACCGACTTTGACTTTCTGTGGGCGACCAACGAGAAAATGTGATAATTAACTTAGGAATGTACCAGGGAATAACCAGAACCGGAACCAGCAACCGGAACCGTCCGTTTAAACCGGATCCGGAACCTGGTCTTCGAAATTTATGTATAGTAAAACAGATGATGGAAGAAATGAAGGTATAGTGGATTTAAAATGCATCAAAAATAACTTTTACATTAAACTTAATGTATTGCGATGGTATTATTGCCTTTCTGAAACTTTAATGAGACTGAGGAAGCTAATAATGTTTATTTATCGATCAAATATGTCGGTTTTTGGACATTCAGAGCAAAAAATGTCTTCCACTATACACCATTGCGTATACTGCGTCAAATCGAATGTGCAATGGGACAAAGTTTCTGCAATAGTTTCGGATGAGAGCACGACGTCAGTTGCTAAATTATTGTCAATAAATTTACCAAAATTATGCAGACACGAGGCAAGAAGCATATAAGTTGACT
Source organism: Trileptium ribeirensis (assembly GCA_030248225.1). Taxonomy (NCBI): domain Eukaryota; kingdom Metazoa; phylum Nematoda; class Enoplea; order Enoplida; family Thoracostomopsidae; genus Trileptium; species Trileptium ribeirensis. The sequence goes on from JASANE010015840.1 coordinate 40,875, forward strand.
TGTCTTTAACGAAAAAATGTTTTGCCAATAGCCAATTTGCAAATAGCCGTTATCAAAACTTTAGTGATAAAACTTTTTGAATTAATCTTTCTAGGACACGGCATACACAATTTGTCAGGGATATTGGTCTATAATTAGTGATACTACGATTTTTGAAGACAGATACTATATCGGTAACTTTCCACGCCCTCGGTAGCTGTCCCAATAACACGAAATAACAAAAAGAGAGGATATCAATAGGCGTACCACAACACTTTCCTTTCGGGTACTTAATATTTTATATTTCACGGTGAAATACTGTTTGATAGAACGTTATGCACACTTGTCCCATCGTCATGGACATATACGCTGTTATACTGAACATTTAAAACACTAGCTATTTATCCGTTATCGTAGCATAAGCTGCGATTTTCAAGCATCAGGGCTCGAATACCTTATTCACAAATTTGTACTTAGATTGTATATTATTCGAAGACAACGCATTGCGCTCTCTCAGTTCACTGTAATACAAAACAAAGAATCCGTACTAATTATGCTTGTTTCTTTCACTTTTCTTTTCCTAAAGTTAAGTGGACACGTTGCCAAAACCCGTTTTTAACTTAATAGTTTTCTTTATACACGAGGAATAACTAGGTTTGGCAGAATGGTTCAATTTCGTTATGGAAACTTATGTTATGAAATTTCGTTATGGAACTGAATTCGCAACTATGTAATATTGTATCCAGTCTATCTACACACGGTTATGACCAAGTCCTGTTAGTTGGTGACTTCAACTATCCGGAAATTTGTTGGTCTGAATATCGATGGACTTATAAATGTGATGACTTTATGGAGGCTATCATTGAATGTGGTTTGTTCCAACACATTACTTCACCGACTCGCGGGTTAAACACACTTGACTTAGTTTTCTCCTCCAACCCAAGCTTCGTGTGTGATTAATATAGTTGCTGGTTTAGGCAAAAGTGATCATTTTGCTATAACTTTTCGACTTGATGCGTCTCGTCCTGATATCGTTAATCCTCAACGACCTCGGCTAAATTTCGCGCACGCAAACTGGGATAGCATTCGTGACTGTGTTAACCGTTTATTACGTGATTGTAAATGTTCTGACCCAGAAGAAATGTGGTCAGCTTTTGCAACAGCAATGCACACGGCCTTAAATATGCTGACAATGTCTCATCACCAAAGACCTTTCAAAAGCAAACCTGGCTGGGTCGACCTTCGAGCAATGCGTTCTTTACGTTATCTTTCTACTATTCAACGTCGATTTCAACGCAACCCATGTATTCGCAACCTATTAGCATATAATGCTGCGCGTGATACTGCTCACTCCGAATGCACAAGGACCCGCCGACAGTTTGAGCACAAGCTTTCAAACCTCAAAGCAGATCCTAAAAGCTTCTGGGCCTATGTACATGGGAAACAAAAAGGTAGCATGACTATTGGTCCTGTAATTAGCCCGACAGGCGATACTGTTTCTGATTATTTAGCTATTACGCAATCTTTTAGCCTGGCTTTTGCATCTGTTTATACGACTGAAAACATTGAAACTTTTCCTCATAAACCGAAATGTGTTGATGCATCATTGGAAGATGTATCATTTAGTACTACAGGTGTTGATAATATACTCGCTAAAATCAAATCCAGCTCATCTCCCGGCCCCGATAGAATTCCAAACCGCCTACTCAAAGAATGTGCCCCAGTTATTTGTGGATTTCTTGCTAAATTATTTACCTCTTGTTTGTCTAACTCCTTTACACCTTCCGACTGGTTAAAAGCCATTGTGATACCAATCTTCAAAACCGGGTCTCGTCAGCTAGTAAACAATTATCGTCCAGTGTCACTTACCTCCTCGGTTTCAAGATTAATGGAGCGTATTATCGCCAATGCTTTGATTGATTTTGCCTCTACACACAATATATTTCATACTTCCCAATTTGGCTTTTTAAAAGGCCGTTCATGTGAACTTCAACTGATGAAATTCATACAATGGATAAATGAAATTTTAAATGCTAAAGATGGCGTCGATGTATTGTATCTAGACTTAAGTAAAGCTTTCGACAAAGTCCCACACGAACGGCTACTGCTTAAGCTGCATTCATATGGAATCCGTGGTAGACTTCTGCAGTGGATACGATCATTTTTAACCAATCGTTATCAGTCAGTGTCCGTTAATGGCGTTTGTAGCTCTTGGTGCCCTGTATCCAGCGGAGTACCTCAGGGTACTGTTCTTGGTCCGGTGCTCTTCCTCTATTACATTAACTACATTGATGAGTATGTGAGTGGTATGTTGTTCAAATCTGCGGATGATACTAAATTGTGTCGTCGTGTTCTGTCGGGCTACCCTACTTTAGCTAAAATGGACATGTTATCAGACATCGATGGTATCATGGATTGGGGATCAACTTGGCAGATAACCTTCAATTGCGGAAAATCTTCGTGTATTCACATGGGGTTTAACAACCCAAACTACTGTTATTCAATGAACACGCTAAATATACCCAATGTTGCTTCCCAAAGAGTTAGGCATCACAATTAGTCAAAATCTTAAGTGGAGTGAACATTGCAGTAGGGTTGCTCGTGAGTGTGACATTATCATCCGCGTTATTCGTCGTCGCTTCGTTCATCTATCTCCTGCAACATTCCTTCCAATTTATAAAAGTCTCATTCGCTCTAAGCTGGAATATTCTTCGTGCTGCTGGTCCCCCTTTCTGCAGCGAGACATTAAGTTGTTGGAGGATGTACAGAGGCGAGCTACGAAGTCAGTTTACCTACTTGCTCATCTTCCTTATGAAGATCGACTGAGACGTCTTGGTCTGCAAAGTTTAAAAACTCGCCGCTTACGTGCCGATCTAATTATGATATATCGTCTCGCTAATGGCCTCGTCGACTGCTCCCTATCCTATTTCTTTGATGTTATTGATCATGCAGGTTTGCGTGGGCACCAGTTAAAATTACGTTCAAAGTTCATCCCAAGACTAAATCCCCAGCGATTCAGCGTTTCATGCAGGTCTGTCAGTGTTTGGAACTCGCTTGGCCCGGACGTTGTTTTTGCTCCATTTCTAGCAATTTTTAAACGCCGTCTACATGTCTCGCCAGCATTACCAGAGCTGTGACTGCCTCGCTCTTTTTCAATCTTAGAATTTGCCACGATCAATATTGCACTGCCGACTTGGATCGGCTAGTCACCGCCTGTATCTTTGCTCTCCTTTGTCTCGCTCTTGGTATTGCTGGCGGTGTCGATGGAGGTACGAAACAAATATGAAAATTGCCATAATTATTTATGACAATCACACTAAGATTTAATACTAATATTCGAATCAATAAGTCAATATTTCATGGACTAAGTCCATCTGTTGCAGAGAATAAACTCTAAAAGCCTTTCAGCTAAATCTAATTTAAACATAACCTGTTTATACTACCGTTACTAGAGAACTGAATTGATAATTATAATTTTTTTAGAAGTCTAGCTGGAAAATATTCCAAACACGCCACCTTGGAAAACAAACAATAAATTTACACATACACAAAATAATACGCATAACAACAATAGACAGCTGCACACACATAAACATAACAAAATTTTAGTAATACACACCACACATATAGGGGTTATATATTAAGTATCAATTTATTTATTTACAAATTCATGTGTAATTGTCTGATAGTGTGTGTAATGTGTATGTTATGAGTTATTATGTGTAATCATATAATTATGTATATTACATACATTACGTTACGTATATGCGAATCCCCGTATATACACTACAATAGCAAACACAACCTTAAAATTTCCAAAAGAAACAGCAGAATACGACGCACTAGCTACAACAGCAAAATCTTACAAGTAACGTAACAGTAGCACTAATCAATGGATTCTGGTCCAAATATCCGCGCTTTAGCCAATGTAACTTTGAGAGGTGGAAGTGAAATGCATGCCATGCCGTCCACTATATACTAAGCCATTTCAAATAAATTTGTATACTAGTTACCGCACCGCCCTTTTTTATATGTTTGCGTACAACTATAATAGAAGACTTTTAGGATTAAAGCTTAAGGTGACATAGAGACCTTAGGTTAGGCTAAGGCCAAGGTTTGATGGGGCTTAGGGCTCATGTCACCTTGAGTTGCAGACATTATACAGTTAGAAATAAGAACAGCTTAGAGCGGCGTGTTCGGGAGGCGGCTGGCTCCCGACTTAGGCTTAAGGCTTAGTATATAGATTACATTGAGACCTAGCTTTGGCTAAGGCCAAGAGTCAGGCTTAGTATACAGAAAACGGCGTGGAGCACATTTCACTTCAGCCCTCAAAGTTATATAGGCCATAAATTCTATTCGTTCTATTAAGTATAACAATATTCATAAACATGACTAACTTCACTATTATTAAAAGCTGAAACTATTAATCCTTTTCTTTTTTAACATATATGCTCATAAAAGGGACAAGGCGATAATCCCTTCCACGGGTAAAAGCCCCTTTCACGCATCGTAGCCGACCCCTCGTGTTAGGTAACCTGTTCCCCTATGGCTCCGCACGTACATGCTTAGGCTTAAGCTTAGTATCTGGGTAGTATAGAGACCGTGGATTATCCTAATACCAATGTCTGGGCTTAGGCCCGCATCACCGTAAGGGGCAGGCGTTATACCTTTACAAATAAGAACAGCTTAGAGTGGGGGTTCAGAGAAGGCTTTCCACTTAGTTTGGCTTAGCTTTATATATGGGTCGTATAGAGATCTTAGCTTAGGTTTAGCATGTCGAAACCGGCATGGCATGCATTTAGCTTCCGCCCCTCAAAGTTACATTGTCAACGTACCAATGACACGCGTTTCGTAAATTTTTTATTATTACCTGGTTTATTACCTGGTCTCCATACCAGGTATCACAGCATTCCAATAGGCAGCTGGTCGTAGCACATGCTTGGTTGACACCGGTATGTAAAGAAACCCCGACCAAGGGGGTTGTTTCGTCGTCACAGCAATGCGCTATAAAACAAAACAGCCGGGAGCAGCAAGCGAATCAGAGTTCAGGAATCGCTTTGGAGACGTGGAGGCGCCTTTTGAACACGTCCACTGAGGTAGAACCAACCACATGACCGCTAAGTGAATTCCTGATTCGAGCCACTGGCAATTCCAATTTAACTCGCAACTGAAATAACGATTCCGGCAGTCAAGCCTGTTATAACGCCCAGGGGCGCACCACGCCTCATAAATGTGAGGGGGACCAATGGTCTGTCAGTAGCCAATATTGTTACAAATTTTCAGCTGAAACCTCGTTTCTTAAAATTTATATCGGTTTATAAAATTCATTCCGTTGTATGCACGTTGCGCTCTGGGAACCAACTACTAAAACATACGAGATTTTTACAAATAATATAGTTGAGAGGCAAGGCTGCAAGGATTAAACTATAACTACGTGAATACTTTTATAGCAAAAGAAATCAAGCATAACATCAGTTCAGCTGAAGTTTTCAAAAGGTTTTACATGGTTTTCCTTGAATATAAAGTCCTTACACAAGTCAGTCACCAAAATACTACAAGCAGTCTCTACATGGGTATTCCGCAATGCCAAGTGATTTAGTCTCGATTCGGACATCGCGCTTATCAGCCACGCTTTTAATCGCCGTAGGCAAGAGAAGGACCTCTCAGGGCAGGCGCTGGTTGGAGGGACGACAATACTAACACAAGTAGCTTTTTCATCTGTTTTTTAAGACAGCTCGTGTTCCTGCTTGCCATTTTTCGAAACTGCTCAGGGAACTCGTGTGCCGATACCGCAGGACACTTGATAAGTGCCAACTCATGTTTTAACAAGCCAGGGTCAATTTCATTCTCATACTGCTTTGGCAACAACTCGACATCCTTTTCCAGATACCAAAACTTCATAATAAATGTGGAGCACCTCACTGAAGAGGTCGTTGCCACGGCGATATCTGGGGGGACGCCACCCGTCTCCCCGCGCCTATGATGACGCCTGACAAAACGTATGCAGTTTAGATTGATTTGCATAAATTGCAACAATTGTAACTTCTCTAATAGACAATACGTTTGCCTACTCGGAAACCACAGTAGTCTTCCATGTATTGTTATAGGGGTGTCTTAAGGGAGTGATTGAATCTCTACAATCCGTGTTGTGTGAGGTAGTGTTGATAGTTACTCATGGCCGTACATATGCACAAGGTCCGAGGTGCCAGAAGGGACCTGGTCTCGGAGGAAGAGAAGTGCGTCGGCCGGAGAGTTTCGCACTTGGCAGGGAGACGGAATCGACTTTTTGCCGTCAAAGAGTATTTTAGCCAAAGACGGAGCCATCCAATATTATATTATCGTTACGACATTTATGTTCTGTATATTCGAGTTTGTATCTCTAGCTTTAGCGTTGGTTACAGTTTACCTTCCTTCTGTTAAATTTAATAGCTCCTTATAAACTATATAATTCATACCTAGCATTATTTATTTTGTTGATCCTTAGAATGGTAACATAGCTACTTGGCCGTGGGATATACAAACGAAGAATGTTACTGTCTTGGGTCTAGTAGGCTACCAAGGGTTCAGGGTACTAATTTACAAATTTTTATTTCAAAAATTTCAATCGCTGAATGCGTCCAGATATTTTAAATCTCCTAAAATCTAAATTTTTTGTTTCTTTACGGGCCTAATTTATATAAATTGCCCTATGTTTAGTTTACTATTGATTTTTAGTTATAATCAGTCTGGTTTTGAACGCCGTTCAGATCAGTCAGATGTCGCTTCATAATTTCTTACGTATTTTGTACTTTATAATTTTGGTTTTATGGTTCGGTGATAGGGTATGTAGGCAGCTATATTTAACACGTTTGTAACTGTGGTTCTTTCGTACGAGTTCCGGTGCTGCAATTGTGTTTGAACTAAAGTTACAGGCAGTCGCAAGGATACTTAATTATTGAATTAGGGGGCATTTCTAGTGACATTCGAGTTATTAACGCATGAAGAATTGCGTGAAGAAGTAATTAGTATCTCATGATTGTACTTTGAAACGTAAACATTTCGCTAGACCTGTGTCATCTACGACTCATGGGTTTATATGCGTTCCATATGGTATTGTTCGGAGAGGAACGGAGCATTATTCGAATTAGACTTTACAAATAAGTAGTTTAAACGAACATATCAGTTAATTTAGTAATAATAATTTTCCTGGTAAAAAGAAGTGGCGTAACCTTATTAGGAGTGGCGTTTTAATTGTTAACAGTAGGTAGTAGTAATATATTACAAATTTCGACCCATAAAGTCCAGTGAGAAGGTAAGGGCGAGCAAACTAGAGGGGTCCGTCCGAGATAGTAGTATTATCGGGTCTGCCAGCCACTTTCGGGGGCTGCTCAGCAAGTAGTGTTATTCTGAGTAGACATGGCGAGGATTCGAGCAACCGATAGTTCGCAAGTAAAGTTCTTGACTAGTTGTTTTCGGGTACCAAGGATCTCTCACTGTGCGATCAGCTACTTTCAGGGGTCGTTCAGAACCGAGAGACTTCAACTGAATAGTAGTCGACCGCTATTATACAGATTTAGTAACGGAGTTCGTCAGCTACTTTCGGGGGCGGCTTGTTTAAATGACCCGGCACGTATTAGAATAAACCTAAAGCTCAGGTTAAGGTAATCAGTTAACCCTGCAATCGGTCAGTCACTGTAGGGGTCGTTGTATCAACTCAAAAGGGCTTTAGTAAAGTACTAGATAACGTAAACTCTAACTGGTGCTACTCAAGCTATACCGCATTTGCCAGCCAACGGGGGCAGATGTATCAAATAAGGAAAGTATTAACGTAAATCTAAATCTTAGGTTTAGCTATCTAGATTCTCGTGTAGTCTTCAGCTACCTTCGGGGGCCATTGTACCGACCTCAAAAGAGGCGAACTAGAATTAGCGATAACGTAACCTTTAAGCTAATAAAGTCGCAATGCTTCAGTGTCAAGCGCCAGTGGTTGAGTTAGCACAAACCAACGAAAGAGGTAAAATAGTGTAATTATAGCGAAAAGATTTGGCTTAACAGTACCTAAAAAGAACGGTACTTTCGAGATATTACGGGCTCAATGCGTGACATTATTGCTTTAATATTTTAACCGGCGTTGTAATAAAGTTTGCTACACGTGTGTGTATCAGTTGTTTGCCTTATACTAAGCCTGTTTGATGGAGTTAACAAGAGTACCGAAAGTGATGCTAAAATGTCAGCAGAAATATAACATCTTCGTGATATTGTTAATAAAGCGCTGTTACACCGGAATCAGAACCGAGATTTTCAACAACAGTCTGGTACATCGCCAGGCCCTCATCATGCAACACCTGAGGACCCATCGCCAGTTGTAATCGAAAAGACAGCGCGAGAAATTAATAGGATAATGGAGAAAGTGTTATAATATATCGAGGCAAGATTATTCTTAAATCTGAGCTTCCTCGGCGACATATCTACGGGAGGAATGTCCTGCAATCACTTATGGCACAGCTACCGCAATCGCAAGAAACTACGAATAACGGTTATGTCCTCAACCCAAGCGCGCTGATTGGTAAGTAGCTGAAGGTTTACTGACCACAGATAACGTTTATAGTACCTCCATTCACTCTGTTTGTAAATATATTGTGATTGTAATATAACTCTATCTGGCAGAAACAATGTAAATGGTCTGTATTGTGAAAGCAGTTCTAGTTCGGATGTTGTAGTGTCTGATAACAAACAAAAAACAAAATCGTTTGTTAACCAAACGCATACTAGTAACTGGTAAAGTCATCGTAACGAGGTTTCCATCGTGCGTTAAGGCCGTCATAGCGAGCTCGAAACTTAGGCAATGGCTTACCAACTGCCAGTGTACTAGTTAACAAAAATATATGTACAACAAACGATCAATCAGTCGGGTCCTAACCACCATAGCGATGACGCTCCAATGTCACTGCCCGTTACCCCTCTAGTTGACAAGTCTGCAGGGTTGTCCTCACTCCGCACGTGATGAAATTCCACATTTGATACCTCGCGTAGCTTTTTTATTCGATTAGCCACAAACTTTGGAAGCGGTTTGTTGCTTTTAAGCCATCCCAGCATGTATACCTCGCGTAGCTTTTTTATTCGATTAGCCACAAACTTTGGAAGCGGTTTGTTGCTTTTAAGCCATCCCAGCACGCAGCTGGAATCCGTCAACAGAAATATACGAAGAGGAGATAATCGCGGTGATGACCGCCTCACAAATTGCGCTGCGTTTGATGCAGTTGTCAGCCCCAACAGCTCGAATCGAGGCAGTGCTATTTCGGGCACAGCTTTTTGACGAGGACTAAGACGCGACTTGGCGAACAGCAGATACGTGTGGGTACCTGATGGTCCTGATGACCGCAGATATACCGCAGCGGCGTACGTGTCGATCGACGCATCTGAAAACGCCACCAGCGACATGTCATCACAGCTGTCATTCGGAGCTTTTCGGGATATATATCATTACATCGAAGATGTGTGCAATGTTGCGATGAAGGATTTTCCATTTAACTTGCATTTAGGCGGTCGTCCCTCCCGAGCTTCGTGTTCCAGACGTCCCGAAGAAAACATTTAGCTTGTTGAGTACAGGCTTGAAACCATGCCGTGGGTCAAAAATCGATGCTATCACGCGTAACACCTCTCGCTTAGTGCAGCATGACTCTTGCGACGACCATTTACCCCGTAACTGCAGATTGTTGACGCCACTGTCACATTGTATCCCCAAAACATTCACAACCCGTAGAGACGTACGACCTTGGGGTAGTATGTTTTCTAACACGACATCTGAATTCGTGCACCACTCACGCAGGTTTATACTTGCCGCTTTTATCAATGCCTTCGCGCCTGCGTAGAAATCAATACCCGCGTCGTCATCATCAACCCCGGTGATAAGGTTATCGACATAGATGTTGTCAGGAGAGTCAGTTTGTGACAGATGGCGTTGGATAACTCCATCCAAAAGGAGCGGGTTGCAGACAGCACCGAACAAAACTCGTGCGAAGCGTAAAATTACAAAGTCGTTGGCATCAGGTTTGTCTACATAGTTGAACCAAAGAAATCGTGTCGCATCTCGATCCTCGGGTAGAACTCCAATTTTGAAAGAACGCTTTTTCAATGTCCACTACGATGGCGATATTGTTCATGCGGAAACGAATGAGCACTGAACACAAATCGGGCAGAATTACCGGCCCTCGATACAGGCATTCATTCAGCGACGGTTGGTCTTTTTGGCATTTGGATTCGAGGCGTCATATACGACCCGGACTTTAGTAGTCTGGTGACCTTCGCGAACAACAGGATGGTGGGGGAGATAATGAATGACGTATTAGGAGTATTTGTAGTCCGCCGATGACACCAATGGACAGCTGATGCTCGATCACTTTAGCATATTCCTGGCGTACGGCCGGTTTGGCCTTCGCAAGCTCCCTCCCCACAGATTTAAGACGACCATAGGCATGAAACAATTTGTGGGAAGTTTATGCCGGTTACCGTTCCACGGCAATCCAACCTGATATCTACCATCCTCGAAACGCACTCGCTCGTCAAACAGTTGTGGGGCAATAACATCGTCGTCGGTGATCGGATGATCGGTGATCCCGATCTTCTCCAGTTGCCAAAACTCGTCGATATCGGGGCCTTTTGTATCCGCAATGCAGTCTGTTGTTTGCCTGAATAAACACGACTCCATGACGGCTGGCGACAAACGTTGAGTGATACAAAGAAATGACGGCTCTTGTCGACGGGGGTTAGCGTCGTCCATATACCTCCCACCAAGAACTGTACCTAGCAATGTAGGAACAAGATAAATGCCGTCATCTGTTTGGGTGTGCGCACCACTCACGAACTCCCAGAAATAGTCAGATCCGATAAGCACATCAGCCGGACCTTGCGGCACCGTTAGATCGTCAGCCACGGCATCTCTCATCGTTGCAATTAATTGACGAGTAGCCACGGGTAAATTCCTATAAAAAAGGCTGGCACCAGTAATCATTTCGACGGTGTTGGCGTTAATCCGGATCAGAGGACCGTCCCGCAACTTGACATCCAAACATACTTGACCAGACGTAACCGTTCGAGGATTTTTTATACCGAGCACCGATACTGATAATGTCTCGGGGTATTCGGAACTTGCTGCCAACCCTAGTTCGTCGGCCACTTCTTGGTTGATGTAGCTGCGATGACTACCGGAATCCAAGACCAGACGGATCTGCTTACTGGTCCCAGTATCCGGATTGGTGATATAGGTGACTGCAGTGGACAGAAGCGATCGTTCTTCCACCCAAAGTGCTGACAATGTCCCGACGGTTGTTTCTTTTTGAACCACCTCCGGCGAAACTTTAGGGCTTGATCCATATTTTTGAGGGCATAGCGGCGAGGCATGGTTCCCCCGCTCGTTGCAGAAGTAACATCGCAGCCTTTGGCCGGTGGTTCGACATTGCCCCGTCACGTGGCTTGAGTCCAAACATCGGCCGCACCGATTTAATTCCACCAGTCGATTTCGTTGTTGTTCGGCTGAACAATACCGGTCACATTGCTAAATAAAGTGCGGCCCGTCGCAAAAGTAACACGGTTTCGGTGGTTTGTTGTAATTAAATTTACTTGCAGTACTTTGTATCGATGACAATGCCGACGTCGAGTCATGATCACTGTTTCCATAACTCTTGGTTTGATACCCCCATCCTTTCAGTCCCGGCGAATACTTTGGATCGCCGATGACGATGTATTACCGGGTTTGACGATTCGAGGTCGCCCAGGATGCCTTGTAGATTGTGACACTCCGTAATGTACTCTTGAAGGGCCTTTTGCACCGCGCTGACCGTAGAATGAGTTCCAACACACTTGCGGCGGGTTAACTCCTTCAATACGTCTTTTGGATATTTGCTCATAACGTCCATCACCAAGGAGCGATTCGAGTCGATGTCTTCTCCTTCTATCTTCAGCTGCCTAAAATTTTTTCGCAGTCATCGTGCGTCCACTGTAAATCCGCCACCTTGTTCGACAAAGGAGATAGACGCTTAAAATTGCTGTAGAGACTCCCTATCACTTTATCAGCTGACCGCTCGAAGCGCTCCTTCAGGATGTCGACAGCTATTTGGTAACTGCTATTCGTAATTTCGAGCCCATCGATGGCATTAAGAGAGGCTCCCCGAAGTTGCCCTCTCAAATAGGTGAGCTTTTCGTCGCCAGACAGATGGCTGTCTTCGATGTTCGTATGGAAAATCGCCCAAAACTGGTTCCACAAGAGGCAGTCACCGTGGAATTCGGGTAAAACCAGCTTTGGTAACTTGACAGACTTGTGGCGTTCAGCTTGGTCGGCTGTTTCTGTAGCTGTTCTCGCTCCGCGATTGACCACAGCACACCGATATTTTCCTTGATGGCGTGGTTCTTTTGTTTCAACAGTAGCCTCAGCAGCCCGATTTCTTCTTTCCCGTCGTCAACCACTACCATGTAATCGACTTCCGCGTCGAATTGTTGATATATCGTGCCTCGTCGCTTATTTCATCTTGTGACAGCCCTTCGATCGGAAGCTGCCATTTGTTATGCCGTTCTTCGATGTTGCGGACACGGTTCTCTAACTTGACGCTGATCGTCTCAACTTCTACCAATAACTCCTTCACCGCCAACCTATCCTCCACCGGAATGGTATCCACCTGTTCAGATAATAGTTGTGCCTCCGCGATAAGCTCCCGAAGCTGAGTGCGGCGTGGCGCAATATACTTCCGAATAATCCCCCATTTGCATTTGGTTGTCATTGTTGGTTTCAGTATCCTGCTGGTTACGCCACTTTTTTATGTCGTGAAATGTTCCAACCACGTACACAAAACCTTCGAATAGTATGTTATCCACAAGATGATCGCTCACCTAATCGTGCTACTAATCCACGGGAACGATGTCGACCGCAGTTGGATGACGATAGGCGGCGTGCCGACTGAGGGTAAGGTGGAGATTGGTGTAACACTGGCAAGGAGCGGTAGGAAGCCGGAGGTGTGTAAAGGCGCTGTCTTAGTTGACCAGTGTCAGGTGTCCGATGCTGGTGACGTAGCAGTAGTTCACACAGTCGAAGCGAACACGACTGTTCAATAATATGGTCGGTTGATATGGCAACATTCGTAAATATGTATTTATTTATAATCCGTGAGGATATCAACAACGTCAGCAACCGAGCGGGGAATCGCAATTCCCTTCCCAGTCACTTAAGCATATGTCACAGTCGGTGATGATTGAGAACCGTGGATTGTTCGTATTGTCGATTCGGATTGACTTCGCCTGGAACAAACAGCACATGCCAGCGATGGTCATTCGTTAAATCTTGCAGAGCGGTACACGGATTAAAGATTTTACGACAAAGCCGGGCCCGAGGCCGGGGCTAAGCGCCGGTACATCCTTTATACGGAACGAGCTGTTTAGTTAGCTATTGACTCCGCAAAAAGGGGAATGACAACAACGAAAGCCAGCGGATAGTTTGGAATTCCTAAAGGTTAGTGCCTTTTCAGTGCTGTAATCTTCAGCTGTAGTACAAAAGTTTTCATCTGAATTTGGCGCGGCATACAAATTTTTCGTCTGTATATTTATGTACTGTAATAAGATAATAATGGTTGTTCTTTAAATCTACTTATTCAGTACATATATTTTTCTGCTCGTGCACCAATTTTGAGGCATTTGATTGATTGTTCTTCCTTTAGTTGGTGCTTTTTTGGTTCTAGGGAGATACTAGCAGGCACAAATCGAGTTTTTTATCCGGCGAGAAACGCAAAGTGTAATATATATGTAACTATAAACTATAAGAGGTACCGATAATATAAGTCGTACCTGCGCTGCTAATTTTGTTAAAAAAACCTTCACACGTTTCTTCTTAGGTAAATGCATCGTTGTTTTCTCGCTTTCCCATCCTGTCTGATCAGTACCTGGGGCTGGATTTTGCTTGTCGCCCCGATAAAGGTAGGGAAATTTTGTAAGGGGGGCTTCTGAAGTGGCTTAAAACGCCAATGATGTCTTTATTTGGCGATGATGAGGTTGCTATGACCATTTTGAATTTATACAATGAGGAAAAAGTATTCATTTAGTGATTTACGATGCATAAAATACGTAAATTTGTTTCGTGAAGCGCTAAAATTGGATAGAATTGCGAACATTATTGTATGTTTTAAAAGTATGAGGGTGTGACCTGTAGGAGGTCAAAATACCTGCCCCCAAAATATTTATTTTAGCTTTAAGGCGACATTGGGGTAACGAAATTCATTAAACAGCCTCGATTAGCACAATTCATTGGGTTCGGCCATATACCATAACTGAATGCCGGAAGTTCTGTTTCACCTCGCAAAAAACCTAAAGTTTGATTGAACCTCATTTTACATAACTATTCAGGAACGCTACTCAATCGTTACAAAGGCGACCATCCAGGCAATTATGGCGGCAAACAAACTGTGTTCTCCGAAGCTGAAGAGCTCTCACTCGTCGAAAATATCGCTATCGTCTATCTCTGTGTGAACTTATGTTGGCTAAAAGCGCTTTGTATTCGATTGGCTGAATTGAACGTTTTTGCAACAATCTGCCGAGTTAAGAGTGGGCCACCAGTTTCCTCAGACGACATCGACGACTTTTTTAAGATCGCCGTAGTGTTACCTACAACGCAAGTCGATCTCGACTTTACTGAGACCTATTTTTGCAATTTTGAAAACGAGCGAGATGTGTCCCCGCAAAATCAATTTAATCATCATGAAACCTGGACCACAGACGATCCTGGTCGAAGAATTATGATGTTCCGCCGGACATGTAAACATCCTGACTGAGAACTAAAGCGAATACCAATATATGCGAATCAGCAGCAGGCGATTTGATTCCGCCATGCATCGCTACTGGTCCGAAAAAGTGACCCGGAGCGCATAGACTGAACGGCGCCCCTTGAAGGGGTTCTTGTGTAATGATCGTTGCTGTAAAAATGGTTGCCGATATTGATGTACCGTTAATGGCTGGTTCGATGTGGTCCAGTTCACGAAATGGTTCAAAGATTACTTTTCGACTCATGCTAAGGCGTTGCCTGATGTAAAAATAATGCTGGCGACAACGTTGCAAATCATTTATCCCCGGAAGTACTTACCCTTAATGTTCGTTTGCCTCCGGACCAACAGCACTCACTTGACTCAACATTGTGATGTTTATGTGTTTGGACCCATGAAACAGTCCTGGAGAGTCCTCTTAGAACGTTATCGATTATAGCAGAACAATCAGTCCATCCCAAAAAGCTACTTTCCCGCTTGCTTCGCTGAACAAGGCGAATCCATCACCAGTAATCTTAAATCGGATTTTGAGGCGGCCGGGCTATACGTGAACGACGAACTTCTTTATCACTGGGTTGATGCCAGCAAAATTATTGCGAAGATTCCAGACGCCGACCGGTCTATTACTCCACTTGTGTCTAATGCGATGATCATATACATCCTAGCTCTTCGTACTTCCGATATTGTAGCTTAGCGCGTTGCAGGTGGCAGGTTCAAAAATGCAGTCCCTGGATCACCAATTCTGCCAGGCTTGCTGTGTAGAGTGTGCAGCTTTGTTATTTATAAGTATTGGAATTATTACCTGAAGTATCAACGGAATATCCTCTTGAAATAGGTAGGCATTCATTATGAGACGATGAGACTTTTAAGACAATTACAAAAGGTAGTGTTTTTAGTGATTCGATCTGGTTGGAAGAGCTACGCCTAGTGATAATCTTGGTAACTGTTTTTGTCCAATACTGGGTCGCTTTTGTTTTTTTTACTCAAATCGTGGTTAACTCCACGCCTGGCTTAAGTACATATGACCGAAATATAATTTTACGTTGAATTAAGTGTAGCTTAAATGAGTGATCAACTTTACTTGAGTGGGGGGTGAAATTTATTACCGCGTATTTTGAAAAAATGAAAATTATATGGTTCGCTGTTGAACCAGCAACCATATCATTCTCACAGACCGGACCACATTACACATTGCTGGCCTGTCCACAGCCCTCCGATAAGTGGGGGCGGGGAAACTTCGGGGCCCCCATGTTCGTTCTCGGGGGAAAATGAAAAGTGGGTAATAAATTTTGTTTAAAAATATTAAATATTTTCATGCATTTTTACTACCGTGAATGTATTTTCAAACTAAAAAACGATATTTTAGCATTATAAATAGTGGTAATTAATGTTTAAAAACAATTTACAAACAAAAAACATAAATTTTCAGACATAAAAAATTTTGGAATTAGTTGAACATGGGGGTTTCGGTCGAGTAGGGGGACGGACATGGGGGGGATTTGGAAAGTGGGGGGACCGCCACCACTGTGGACAGGCCACCATTAGACAAAAGAGGTTGTATCAATCGGTTTCTTAATGGTAAAGTATTAGGCATCTGAATTTCAAAGCCGGTCAACTTCACCCCGACTGATGGACGTGTGTTGTGGATACATTTGCACCGCTGCGACTTGAGTTGGTTGGTGTCTGGGTTGCCAAACAAAAGTAGTAGTCGTTGCTGCTTATTCTTTAATCCATCAAGCAGCGCTACTGGCCTCTACATGGAGAAGGAGAGCACACCAGGATTTTTTTGAGCAATTTCCAGTATTGAGGTGGTTTACCTAAATAAATTTGGCTTGTCCCCAGCACCCCAGGTTGTGATGACATAAATATAACTTCTCTAACAATAAACAGATATAACAAAATTCAATACAATTATTTATATTTGACAATTTATATATGTCAAAATTCTACGTAAAATGAAGCGTAACGTGCAGAAATACGCATTTGTTGCAGCAAGCAAATCATACCACAATTAAATATGCAACAAAAAACGACAACAATTATGTAGAAAACATACAATTATAAAACCCAGTTGTCCTAGGCGTACGGTTTTCCCCAGATAAGCGGCGGGAGTTCCCCGCTTTTTCTTCCATTTCCCCAGGTTAGAGCTGAGGGCTGAAGTTCAAACCCTGTCCTCCAGATAAAACCTTGGTCCTGCGGAGAGGCCTGTTTATGGTCCTCCAAGTTCAACTTTCAACTGTCCTTCAAGTCTTTCCAGATTAAATGGGGCTCCCAGTTTGGAACTGGGACCACCTGCTCATGCCGCAAGGTATAGGGTTGATACAGAAGAAGCCAGCGTTAGGTGTTTGCTTTTGCATTGTTTGAATTTGGAGCAATATTAGATTAAGTGAACGCAATGCCATGACGAAGCTGGTGGGGCGTTTTCAACAACGTATTTTCTACTCCCCTCTTTCTTGCTTAAACCAATTTCTCCCCTCTTTCTTGCTTAAACCAAGTTGCGCCTTTGATGTGACCTAGTCATCCAGCTTGGCTCCCGGATCTTTCCTATTACGTTGTTGCCGTACCTGTTAAACGGCTTCACTATATGTGGCTTCGCCAAACTACAAACATACCTGGTGGCATGCACTGGGGTCTCCCAGTTCAGAACTGAGAGAGTTGCATTGTTGAACTGGAGTAACCATAAAGTACTGTTACTGTAAAAAAAAGTCAAATACCTATGTGTAGTTTTAACGACTCACTGTAATTATGGATGTGTAAGAAAAGAAAATTCAAGTTATTTTTGGTAGCGGAAGGGAAATTTTTGGATTTTTTTAGCCAAAATTTTCATGAACTAGGGGAAATGTCGATATACCTGGGCCGCATACCCTCTATTGTGAGACTCCAGAATATGACGTATGTCGCTGCCTTGTAGCCTGGATATGACGAAAGTCCTTACTCCAAGACATTCGGGCGACAGTATATTACCCGTTAGTATGTAAGCCGGCACGCCTGAACTTGATGTTAAGCCGTTATAGCCATTGGTATCGGTGCGAGCATGGAATCATGGTATGCAATCGGCATGTGCTCCTCACTGTCAGCAGCATGACAAGTTATTAAATTGTTTTAGAAATTATTGACCTCGGCAAAAATCGCTTGCAAACCACCCGCGGTTTGGAATGTCTGTAGTTCTGAGACCCTGAGTTATTGAACCAGTGACCTTGATTGAACCTAAGCATACCGTGTTGAAACTTTGAGATATTTATTTTATTCAAATGATTTGCGAAATAATGCCGCATAATTATATTGCTCTCAGATGGTCAAATAATTTTTGGGTTTGTCGACGAATGAAGGGGCGCAGCTTTTCGTTAGACTCTGTTGTGTCAGCTACTGTGCCAGCTCGATATTTGCATGGCGAACAAATTTTAAATCGTCGTTATAGAGCTCCAGATTTTGAATATCCCTTCCTACCCTAACCACTATTTGTGAAGTGGAAGCGACACTTTGATTACATTGTGATACCACCGGTCTATACCGTTGCTTCGTATTAGATGGCGCGATTCGCGTGATCATACGAGTGATTTGCTGTTGTTGCCGTGTTTTTATAAAATCTAAAACAACATTTAGATTATACTGACCGTTTAGTTAGCGATTTCCGCGGCTTGCATCAACTTGCGTGGCATTCATTATGGTGTTTCATCGTATTCGTTAACGCTTTGATCGGTTTGATATCGATCAGCCATTTGGCTTTGACCGAGCAATACACGATTCATGAATTTACGAGTTTGCACCTTAACCATAATATGGGTTAACATAATCATTTTTAATGTAACTGACGGGTTGCTCTCGCAGAGCTCTTGCCCAGTATATACCAGTTCTAGTACGTAGTTGGAAGTGAAATCACTAAATACCAGTATTCCCACCACCATGCTGGGGCCTGTGGTGATAAGGTCGTGATTTGAAAAAGCAAAGGTCGACCAGAAATTAATTTTTTGCGTCAAATGCAGTCGTTATACCTAACGTAGTTTGCGTTGATTCACCTACATGAGGGGTTTGCCGATTTGTAACATTGTTTTGTGATGGTATTACGGAACAATTGTTTCACAGCATCATTGTCCAAAAGTTAATTATATAAAACTGGGAAGAACCAAAAGGAATTATTCCTTCTGGATAACTGCAGGCGTCGGTTCTGGTTGATCAATATTGTTCAGATTATCGTTGAACAACTGTATCATTTGGCCTGTTTTCATTACGCATATTTGTTAACGGCGTTTCAGTTCCTGAATCTGGCTAAAAATAACATTTCCGGTTCGGGTTGCTTACTGCTGTATACATTCGCTAGGAGAAATAAACTAATCTATCTATAAAGCTTCTCGCCACAAAACCTTTTATATAGTGGGAGTCAGTGTATATTTCTTCGAGATCAGTCGGTTTAGTATTTCGCCTAAAGGTTTTGGTTTTGTATATATAGCAAGTTTATAGAACGCACAATGTTTGCTTTTAATAAAGCATAATAACTTACTTATCGGTCTTCAATTTAGCTGTACGGAAGTATAGCATAGTACCAAGATATTATTGAACTAAAGGCATGCCTGGTTTCCTATGGAAGTATTATTTAATTAAAGGCTTGCTAGTTTTCATGCAGTTCACTACCGGCGCACGAGTTTGAACAGCAGTGGATACTTTAGTTACGTTATTGCATTAAAATAGAAACGCTGAAACTAGACGACCGGAAATTTCTATATTCAATTATAATATTTCGAGTAAAGAATATCTAGCGTGGCTGCTGTATAGCGTATTGACGTATATATAGGGTACAATCTGCTAGGTACATAATCTGGGCAATAAACCGAACTGTTTTTGTTTCATACTACAGAACTCTTGTTGCATTCCACTCTTCGTCTCTAAACCACATCTTCGGTGATGAGCTAGTATTCCGATAGCCAAATAAATGTGCTGCTCGAAAGGAACGAAATATAATGATACGCTCCGAATTTGAAAAAAGCCTGGCCGCAATATATTGTGTATTTCTCTCCACGATGGGCTTTAAATTAAGTCACAAATATTTATAAATAGTGCTATACTTATTGTTAAACTCCAAACCTATTCGGCGTTTGTTATATCTTGACTGCGACTCAGTATATATTTATTGCACTGCAAGGACATGATCGATTTGTCAATACTTTGGTTTCCCGAACGGTTCGTCAGTCGGGCCTAGCCAGGATTTCGAAAAGGTTGGATGTCCAGGACCATTGACGTCGGTGAAAAATTGGTCCAAGGTGGATTTCAACAAAATTATTTATTTTATACATTCACAGTTGCCTAGTAACGAAAATAATTTATAACTACTCCGTCGACATACAACTTTAGTGGGTTGTCCAGTTACTCAGCGGTGTTTTTAATAAAACTATAAGTCTCATTTTCTTGTTTACTGCATACTAGTAATTAACGAAGTTCTACCTGTTACAAAATTCGGATTGACATTTATATCGGTAGCGTTGTTGTTATGTTCGTCAAAACCTTCGAATCCTGAGCTATTCATAGTCAGAACGTAACGTCGGATCATTTAGCAAAATTCATCCATGTATATATATATTTTATTATAGATTAGGCGAATTTTTGGTATAAGTTCATTAGCTTCAGATCATATTTCAAACGTAATTCTTCTTTTCTTTCTGAAAAAATTTCTAACAGAAAAATGTGCAAGACCCCTGGCTACGCCCTTATCGTTGATACAGGCTATTTACTGATACGTGGGGGTTCTCTTCTCAACGACTGCTGTGAAAGAACGCTAAGTAAGTTTGCTTACTACAATCCACGATAGTAAATTAGGTACATTCACATTGTTATCCAGAATCACGTTCAGTCATTTCAAACTGAAACTCTACGGCTGTAGTGATATACGTAACTAATTTTTCGAACACAATTTTCGTGCGGTTTCAAAAGAAAACACAAGACTGTGATTTCAATGTTGTATTTAGTTAATTTATATAGTCAATTTGTCTCTCAATAAATTATTCTGGCTTCGATTCTAATACGAAAACCATGTGTTCTGCAGTCGCAAATGAATATACCTGTTAACAGACCCTTAAATGAGAACACTTGTCTATAATCTTCAAAACGTCTATGCAAATGCACCAATCTATAACCCACGTAAAACAGAATTTAACTAATAGCAAGTTTGGTGTTTAAAGTTGAAAGTTTTGCCGCTTAGATTTGGTGTCAATAAAATTTGCGTTATACTAGTTACCTACAGTACATGATGATATATTTTGTGCTTGATTGGTTAGTTGAGCTTATATATACGTATATGGTTATGGTTAGTCTGCAAGTACGCTGCTGCCTGCTATAGCTTTAGGGGTATAGATAAGATGACAGAAATTTTCAACAATCACTCATTATTATTATTATTCTATTAAATTTATTATTTCGTAGGTTATTATCTTTGCGGCAATTCGAAAACACAATTCTCGAAAATCGTAAGAGTTTACTTGCGAAAATAATAGACATATATTTGTCGTTGCGTGCATATTTAATTTTTAATTTAATTTCAATCAATAAGTTTTCGAGCGAAATTTTTATAAAAAAATGGATTTCAGGTTTTTAACAGGTCGATAATGCTTATGTGTATATGTGAATGTTGCATTTTAACTATTTAGGACCTCAATGTATTTTACTTTTATGTGCCGTAAACGTGTTTAACTGCGATGGCAACGGCAAAGGTAATTGTTTATAGATTTTAGTTGTTTAATGGTGTTTAATTGTAAATCCTTGTACCTGGTTTCTCCAAATAGTGGGAGGGATGGCCAGGTATTTCGACCTCCCACAATTTATATCGCAGACACATTTTGGCCTCCCGAGGTCGCCCGGGTACTTCCCTGCACGACTAAAGATTACAGAATTTTTCTATGATACACTTATAAATATTACACGAATTTTCCCTGCGATCTTGACTAAACATCATCAAATTTCCCCATGCGGAGCAAAAACCTAAAAAATTTTCTTTTAAGCAACCAGTTGTTAAATTACACGTTTTTTTGCGTCTTCTAACATTAATATTTCTTTGATTGCCCAGTTCAACTGAGTGAACCTCCAGATCAACGTGGGGAATCGCCCCCTTCCCCGGTATTTTTGACTACCCCCCACTTCCGACCTGGGTCCTTTTTCCAGCTCATGACCCCAGAAATAATTTTAGTAGTTTAGAGAAGACAGTGTACGGTGTGTTACATTGTACATTTTTAATTATAATTTTTATCACTGTCTTCTCTCTAATCTTTGATTGCCCAGTTCAACTGAGTGAGCCTCCAGATCAACGTGGGGAATCGCCCCCTTCCCCGGTATTTTTGACTACCCCCCACTTCCGACCTGGGTCCTTTTTCCAGCTCATGACCCCAGAAATAATTTTAGTAGTTTAGAGAAGACAGTGTACGGTGTGTTACATTGTACATTTTTAATTATAATTTTTATCACTGTCTTCTCTCTAATGTTTTACACGCGGCTTCTTAGCTATATGTACGACCTCTTTACGACGGTCACTTTGTGCTTGTCGCGTTTCCAATGCATTGGCATCTGCGTTGGTTGCATACCTTGTCAATATTATAAGCTGGCCTAAAAATAATTTTTGTAGTGGTACATCCACATCAGAGCCGGAACGTTTCGAGACTGTTTTGATGTTTAGTTAACGTTAAGTGTTATTGGTTTTCAATTCCCCATATGAATTGGGGTTGGTACAGCTCAACTTGGGAGTAGCAAAACTTGGCTCACACGCGTATACCGTTAGCCCTAGTTGACCTTTTGCTCCAGTTGTCTTTATACGTACAGCTGTCGAGTCAGTTTTTTTCTAGTATTATCTCCTGTCGTTACGTAAGATGGAGTATTCTCCAAAAATAATGTTGACTTTCAAATTGTTATCTAGCGAGTCGCCACTGATCATCACTGTATATGCGGCTATGACGCTAGCCGCAGTGATTTTAAGCACTTTTGTGTAATTTATGATGTACTACAGCGTAGTTACTTATTCAAATTGAAACGAAGCCAAAGTGACTCTTCGGTGTCGCGATGTTTTAGCAATAGAAATTTCATTCGCAATAACGGATCGGCCAGGGCATCACATTCGAAGAATCAGCAAACGTGAGACTAGTTTAGCTTCGTCACTCCCCTTTGACGTTCTAGTTGGGACGACATTAATAGTTCAGCAGTACAATAAGAAAAACCTAACAGTAATTTTGGCATTATAAAACTAAGATCATTTATTATTTTATTGCATGACTCTAGTGCCAGAAACTAAATGTAAAGGCCACAACTTCCGAAAAAAGTTTAATTATATGAGCCGTTTTTTTCTGTTGAAGGCCTTTAGCACATGCAGTATGTTGTTTTCTCTGTAGACACAGATTGACTTATTCTTTATATTTTTTCAACAAAATTGCAAACAACACAAAAATTTTGATTACTTTTAGTAGTAAAATTAGACAATTTTAGTCCTCTTTAGGGCCCGAATCGGGTAATGATATAGCCATTATTGGCATGAAACTCGTATTTCACAAGCGAGGATAAAACGGAGCTATCGTGCTTTCGTCTATAAGTTGCCATTTTGTGTAATCACTTATAACAGGATTTGTTTGTGACGTAAATGCCACCATAAAATAACCCTAAATCCGTTGAGAACAACGGAAAACGGATTTTCTTGATGGTCTCTAGATAACCAAGCCGTCGTATTAAGCCCATCGAAATATAATATATATAGACCATTATTGATCCCTTGTAAGCAAAACCCATAGCCATATTATACTCTGGCAATCGAGTTCATTGTCCCTAAACGTGTACATGATCATAGGGAGCGTCCCAAGCGCCGACCTTCCAGGTAGATCACCAACCAACCCCATCTCGAATACCCAGGCTACCACAGGTGCCGAAGCCATAGGCGGCGCACGCATGCACCCCGCCCCGCCGAACGGTTGACCCGCCACTGAAAATCCTAAGGTCCATACCCTCTCCAAGACCCCAACTACCTCCCTGGGACTTCAGGCTTGAGTATGTATGCCTAAATCTAATGAAAACCTCTGAGAAAACTTGAATACCATTGTATCCAGACATGCAATACTGAATCAAATAAATCAGGATAGACTACATTTGATAATCCAAAACTTATAATATAGTTTATGCTACCTATGTTTATGCTGCCTAAGTAGCTTTGCAGGAAGCGATAATAATTTGCCTTGATGTTGGAGCATCGATGCAAACCCATGATGACCCTACAAGCGATCTTAACCGCCTTGACAAAGGTCGTTATTGCGTTAGCATGATTTTGCAACGGAAGGTATTTATTTCCTGTATATATTTATTTTCTTTAATAAACTGGGCTCTCCAAATTAGGGGGTGGGTGTGGGAACCTGGTTCAGAACAGGTACCCCCGGTTCGTGCCCCTGGCAAAATTTTGGGCTCCCCCGGTTCATCGCTTCTTGGAAAATTTTTTTGTTTCCAATCGGTCCAAAGTACAAAAAATGATCAAAAATTGTACTAAAATTCCGTTCTGAAGCCAAACATTTCTCAAATTTTATCAAAATTTGCTTCAAGGTCGCGTTTTCTCTTCATCAAAAGCATTTTGGCAGTGTTTCTAACACGATTTTTAACCGTTTTTCTCTTGGCAGAACCGGGGCGCGCCCCGGTTCCGAACCAGGGGGCCCCTGGTTCATGACCCCTGGCAGAATTTTCAACGAATGGAGAGCCCAGATAAATAATCATGTTCTGTTGAAATTTCACCGTTGATGTTTTCTGATGTAATGATGCGCAAGCGGTGAAGGAAACTGAAGTGAAAGTATTATCGTCCACGCGTAAAAGCCATGTTTACTGTCCGACCAAGCTCGTAACCGCATAATGTCTGTTCTGGACCTGCTTTCTGTTTCCTGGAGCAACGTGGTCTCGGTTCTTTGGCCCCTAAAGTAAAGATATGAGGCGTGGAAAGCCTCGATTCGTAAAGCTCGCGATTACGATACCCATATAGACATCATCCTGACATATGGTTTGAGCGGCCAAACAAACTTTAAGCGCGTTTATACATGTATAATGGAGCGGCCTGAAATTTTCCTTCGGTTACGGACACCTTTCGCAGAACATGATTCAGGTTTCTGGAAGCCAAACAAAACGTTTTTACTGGTTACAAAAACAATATGAGAGCACATGATGTATATATATATATATCTATTGAACGTATACAGGCCGATTCGGGGATTATATATATTTGTATGCGAATGGCGAGCATCAGTGGGAGCACAATTTTGAACCCTGAATAAACCATGTAAAAAGAAAATGAGTTAATTTATTATTTGTGGTCATAATTGGACGAGGATTGCTTATGGAAAATCATGTAGTGCATCATACGCCATTATATTGTGTTTATTTTATGATCGCTAATGACCTAACGTAGGGAAGCGATGATGTTTGAAACACGTTCGTTTACGGACGCATTACTTGGCCACCTAATTGTTAGAGAACATGCTAATAATATATTTAATGCCAATTTAGTTAACCTTCATGTTTACGAAATTTCAACGACACCTATCCGGATGGCGATTCACTTTGCAAAAAAATATGAAATACTAATGTAACTAATTGTTAGTTATTGTTTGTTGAGCGTTAAAAATTTATAGATAGAGATTTATTCTATGGAATCATTTTTTCCATAACTATGTGATAAAAATCTGATTATGTATATATATTATATATACTAGTTGCCTCATCGCCAAGGTTTTGAATTCTGAGTCTTGAATATGTATATACGTAATTTATACCAGCCGTTACAACTTTACAACAGCTATATGGAGCATTAATTTAAGGATGAGCCGAATTTCAGAAATGTGCCTGAATAGCGGAGAAGATAAGCGCTTTATTGCGTATTTATGCTCTTACAGGAATGTTTTGAAATCGATTTTGACCTAACCTTGTAGCGTAGGAAACCGCAACAGCAGAAATAACACAGCTACACAGACGATGACTACAAAAAACCAAACACCCATATATCTTGAGTGGTTATTTTGGTATGTCTGTTTTCCTGTATTTTGGGTCTCGTGGGCCCATTCAAAACAAATTCTGACGCTACCCGTCAGCGTAAATAATGGAAATAGGACACTATGTGCAGCTATATAGAGTATGAATTGCTGTATAAAATTAGCCCAATAACTCCTGTAAAATATATATAACTAGAATATAAATTATCGTTTTCGTGCATTTTGTGTCTCATGGTCTCATTCAAAAACCCATTTTCTCCCAAACCCAAACTTGCAGCGTAGTACAGTAATACGTAATATGCAACTACATGGAAGATGAATTACTGTGCAAACGAGCTCAAAATAGCCTATATTATATTTATTGATGTGGTATCATATACGTATTGGTTATGAATATAAGGCTGTTTCCGTGAATTTCAAGTCTCTTGGGTCTTACAACATATATGCATAACCCTTGTAATCAATTATCATATAGCGCGTTTAGTAGAGCTTCGTTTGCTTTACAAATTGAGCCCCATTTCACTCCCTGATGTCCGTCGGTTATCGAGATATGACCGTTTGTGTATTTCGGGTGTCATGGGCTCTTTTAAAACCTCTTAGGACCCTTATCACAGACCCAACGGGACTATTATGCAAAAGCTTTCAATGCAGTTTTATGGAGTCTCAGTTGTTTTACCAAATGAACCTGATATGATTGAAATTTCTGCACCAATTATTGAGATACATTCAAAGATATGTTTTATCGGATTCCTTTTTGTTGCGACCCAACCACCTTGGCTCCTCATTTACGGCCAGAAGGATTTGGAACCCTGGAACCCGTTTCGGCGTCTACTTAAACGGGCACTAAGATTTTAAGCTTTGGAATGAGCTGTCGCGCCAGTCAGTCGGCCCCGCCAAAGTTGAGTTATGCGTGTTACCCCAAAGAAACCGGAAAGGTACAAAGTCGAAAGTTGCCACTCTGGTCAGTGAGAATTCTTCGCTACGCTACTCTTTTCACTACTCAGAATTCAATTTATATCCCTTACTAATTATATTTAAAAGTCAATCATAATGTTTCTGTTTATATCCACTAAACTGTGTATCAATTAACGGTGAGCTTTTTTTAGATATTTACTGAATCGAAAGATGAAATAGCACTCGTTCTCTTGGGAAGCCGTGACACTGACAAC
This sequence comes from Trileptium ribeirensis, assembly GCA_030248225.1. NCBI lineage: Eukaryota > Metazoa > Nematoda > Enoplea > Enoplida > Thoracostomopsidae > Trileptium > Trileptium ribeirensis. Next base: position 67,779 of record JASANE010015840.1, read on the forward strand.
GAACTTGCAGCCTCCGCTCCTGGCCAGTATGAACACATTCGTGTTGTAAGAAGATTACAGCTGGGTTAGTAATTTATACTGATAAGCGCGTCGCCAGACCGCGATCATACAAATCGTTCAAAATATAAGTTGGGCTCTATATTATACAAATGATGACCACTTAGGTTGTGGTTGAACCGTACTTTTCGTATACTGTTTCCGCATCATGTATTACCAATCCTTCGATTATAATTCAATGTTGGTTGTAATTGAATGTATTTTACTAATTGATTGTCGACTGTATGGAACAAAATTAATCATACGTAGATTTTCAGTGTACGATACATTGTGTACGGGAACGAAAAGGTAATTTTTATTATATTTTGATGAAAATCATGTGTTCATGTCGTCAGTGATTTGATACGAACAACAGAAAAATGTTAATGATGTGCTGTATAGCGTGCATTAATAATTAGAGTATGAGACAGTATTGACCGTTGCTTATTGAGCTTTCAGCGAACGGACATTGGGCGAGCGGCGGTTATTTGTAGCGTGTAAAGTAGCATTTTTTTGCAGCATTCGCCGCTAAGTTATTTCGCTAAATAATTTGGACATGATCCCGTCATTGTTTGACGACGCAAAATTTGATTTACCTTCCGTACTAGGATACGAATTTAGGAATGTTTAAACTGACGTTTACAGAATTTTTCAGTATATGGGTAAAACTAAGCTTTTCCATTGTGTAGCAATTGCTTTGTTAATTCGATTCGGCATTATTGAGAGGAAAATATCATTTTGTCATATTTTTTCTTTGTGCAAATACAGTTGATGGCACGTTATTGCGCTTATGACATGTGTAAGATTGTAAGATGTATATGTAACGGACTGCGGGTTTCGGGGAAATTTAACTAAGCGATAACACTGACCTAACCGTATCGGCGTTACCAGTAAGGTCTGTGTCCGAACTAGTGTATCGTCTGAAAACCAGAGAAGACAGTGTCAAATCTAGCTTTGGTGCTCCGAGGGTTGCTAGTTAGGACTGCGTCCACACTAGCGTATAGCTTCGGGTGGCTGAAGAGACAGTGACTAATCTAGCTTGTGTTGCGAGCACTACAAAACAACTACGCTGTAAAACTTCAAGAAGGTTAGTGATTACAAACTTCAGCCACCGTCTCGTGATGCGACAATAGTAGGAAAAATTACACTACTAGCAGCCTCAAGAAAACGTACGATGCTAGCTCAACCACGATCTCTTTACTAACCAGTATGATTCACCAACCACAGCTTATATACCGCACACATGACATTTAAAATACAATAAAACAATCGATCGAACAAATTCTCCCACTTAAAGAAAAAAAGAATATTGCAAATGCAATAGTCAAAACAACTGAAAAACACCCTTACATTGTAGAAATCTAACATTTGCTGGTTATGTTTCAGGCGATAATATAGCTTTGAGATTGATTAAGAAAAGCTCGCTTGTTTTGATATTTGATCAGAATTTCTTTGAAACTTCGACAATAATATTCCCGCAGTTCCGTTTTATAGTGCAACTATACTTGTTTTAAAACAAACGGCTGGAATTTCCTTTTAATTAGCGGTCGTCTTTACATGGTTTTTGTGCATTTTTACGTACAAATTATTGCTTCATATTTGATTTTTTTCAAAATTTTTTTTCGACGCCTAATAGAATATAATTGCGCAACGATTCACTGTATATTTGGGCTGCTATGATTTCCTGGCCAAATTTTCAGCGAATTCTAAGCCTTGGGAATCTAAGGTACTTTAAGATTTACACAAAGATATTTTAAGTTATATTCTTAGTGGCGTTTCAGTAATACTATAGCATTTTCTGTTGGAGTGCACGTTTCGGCTATAACATGTTCTATCACAGCGCCCGTTTTCGAGCTATCAGTCGAACTGTGAAAATACGCTTAATACTTTCAACATTGTACTGAGTTTGTTTCGTGTTGAAGAGAATACGTGTTTATAGAGTTTTTAGCCCTTTAAACGCTTTGATATTTAAAACAGTTGGGCAGGTACGATAAATTTGCTAAGATTGAATCACTAGTTCTATAAAATTCTTACTTTCAACGTTCACGTTTTTTATGGTGCACTGACGTTAAAACCACAATAACCGCGGTTTTTAACAGCAGTATTGAACCATTTACTGCATTATAGCTAAAACTATCGTGTTGGATTTATGTAGATATTGAAACTTCATTACTGGTTACGTTTATCATTAACATAGAGTGAATCGTTTTTACGTTGACGGACGGGTTTACAACTGCGGTTTTTAGCAAATTTCCTCAGGCAATGAGTTTATTGTTTTATAAGAACAATCTCGGAATGGGAATTTCAATACTCTAAAAACCACTAAATAGCTAAGGATATCAATTTTTTCTAAAGCTTTTCCTAGCGCAACAAAAAAATAGCCCTTATGTTAATATTGAATATTGAGTACCACGTCTCCAAACTATCACCGAACAATAGTAAATTCTGCATTGATGTTTACTAGGTGTATGTATTCATTGATTTATTTTTCCCAACATTTTTGTCAATCTTTTTGGGGAAAATCAGTGAATGCTGGTGTAAATTGTTTATATTTTTGTGAAAATTATGTACTGCGCCTAAAATTTACCGAATTAATGTAATGTCACATTAGAAATATCAACGGAAACCCCCTAAATGCGATACGCAGGCTCTTTGCGCGGCTGCGACTGGATGCGTTGACACAATTGAAATGGGGCAACGGCGCGAGGCCGAATTACTTGGAATTTCTCTAACAAAACTGCGCAGCGAAGCGGACATTGTGAAAGCCGAGTGCGACCGTTCTGCCATAGCTATCGAGCCGGGACCTGGGTCAGAGTCGAGTCTCGCGTTGTATCCAACTTTGGAACGTCACCTCGCTGAACAGATTCACGTCTTGTGCCGCAACTGGACGCCGCCTTTGCGTTCCGATAGCGTTGGATCAAACAGGTTTGTTAAAATGTGGCAAGATCGAGACCAGCTACCGGGAGATCAGTGAACCCGGTCGTTCATGAGCCGCCACAAATAGGTGCTGAAAAATTGAACAAAAAGTTTTCTAATTTCTGCGATCAACCTTGACGAAACTAGATCTCTTGGCCAAACCGCATCGAATTTACAATGCTGATGAAACATGATTTTGTCATGATCCTGAAAAGCTGCCGGTTGTCGGAATTAGGGGCGAAAGAACGCAACAAATTCGAGGGGAACCTGGTCGCACAAACATAACCGTCCTGGCTACCGCTTGCGCAGATGGTAGTTGTATGGAACCGTTCATTATATTTCAAAGGGTGACGATGCAACGACACTGGAAAAGCGAGACGAAAGTTACCCGAATACTGGTTATACGACATCCGAACGTGGCTGGGTCACTTCCGAACTGTTCGAGTCGTGGTTTAAGGACACTTTCGTTTCATATATCAACAGTAAAGGCGATGGTCCTGCCTTCTTGATCTTCGACGGTCACGCAAGGCACATCAGCCTGAGCCTTATAGAGCGAGCGAAACAAAACAACGTCGATCTGTTGAAGCTGCCGGCTCACACAATGACTGCTTTCAACCGTTAGATATTGTGTGATTCTTTCCGGTGAAAAACGCATGGAATCGTGAAAGTCAAATGCACATCAGCACCGCCAGTGGCTTGTACTGTATTGATAAGCAAAACTTTGCTACAGTGTTATCCCGCGTTTGGAAGTCGAAAGTTTCTGAAAAAATATCAAAATCGGTTTACGGGAAATAGGCATTTTCCCAGTCTACGAAGCTAAATACAAACTGCAGCGCTTGGCGTAGATAGCTAGTTATTTACAAGAAATGGGTAGCCGATCGGAAATCTCGAACAATGGACGGTGATCCAGATATGACGTGTTACGCTGAAGATTAACAAGAAGAACAAGGCGAAGTTGAATTTTGTATCGAGGAAGAACAACAGCCTATAGTATCGCCTACCGAACAATCGGGTGTTGCGAACAAAACTACACCGACGAAAGGGACAGCTGCCGCTTCTTTAAGAAGCGCTCATCACAGAAGGTTGCCGCGTAAACATCCGGCGTCTGCTATTTAAAAAATGTTGCCTCCCGCCACTAAACTGTGACTTGCAACAACACCTCTCGGAATAGTCACGGGCGTCAGGCACGGATTTTCAACTAGCCCAGCTCCAAATACTGACGACGGCGACGCTAGCGAACCTCCGCAAATCATTCCATTGCCACCCCCATTATATGAATGGAAACTCGAGTGGTTGGCAAAGCCATCTCAATTTGGCGACGTTATCGATCAGCATCGGTCCGAAATTTTCCTCCATGCAAACCTTGTATGTAAGATAGTATGAAGGAAATAGAAAGTAGCATGGGTGACGAACACAAGAGAAAGTTTGTTTGCGGTTTACTATGATATGCCGCCAACCTATCATTGGGGGAAAGTTATCATGGTTGAAGCCGAAGCCGTTGAGGCGAATTGCAGCGCTGTACTTTTTAACTTTCTGTAGCGGAATCGGGCGGTGCTGCGAAGCGGTGGGTCTAGCCGACAACGAACGATCACGGAACCTGGACTTCAAAATTGATATATAGTAAAACAAATGATGGAAGAAATGAAGGTATAGTGGATTTAAAATGCGTTAAAATAACTTTTACATTAAACTTAATGTATTGCGATGGTATTATTGCCTTTCTGAAACTTTAAAGAGACTGAAGAAGCTAATAATGTTTATTTATCGATCAAATATGTCGGGTTTTGGACACTCAGAGCAAACTCTTCCACTATACACCATTGCGTATACTGCGTCAAATCGAATGTGCTTACAAAGCTTGGAACCTACAATCCACACTTTCGCTCTGTCTCCAATCGCCTCCCTTTACTACACATACATTTGTTGCATGTTCTGTAGGAAACTTAAAAATTATTGGTTTATATGATTCTAAGAGAAAATAATAGATAGAAGGTAATTTTATAGAAGGTAATTTTCTGATCAGTGGTCAGAGACACTGTTTAGGCTAGCGTTGGACAAACAGTGCCCGTCAGTTAGATCATAATGATGACAACTTTCTAATCAGAATGCTATAAATGAGACACACTGTGATGCTGCTCGCACAGTTTCAATAAATACAGATCATTTTCAAGAAAGCAGTTTCTGGTTGCGTTGCAGATAACGTTTAGTTTACTTCAATTTAGATGGATTTACAAAGGTTACAAGCGCACTGGCATGTGCTTGACGCAATTTATGTTAGCCAATCATTACCCTAAGTAGTTCTGCGTAAGCCATGCTCTGTTACCGAGTTGGACCGGTTTAATACGAACATACCTCGCAGACTTCTGAATGTGTAAAATAGCTGCTACAAGCATCGATCTGACTTTGATTTTTTAACAAACTCCTGCAGGTTATTATGAAAAATGCCTACTGAAACTATGTGCGCTACTTACGTTTCACGCGGCAAATTGCTTAGTTAATTTTTTCTTTTGCTTGGTTGTATTGGAGCTTGATCGTTGTATAATATATATTACATATGTTTGGATTACAGGATGAAGCAAAAACGTGGAAAATTTCAAACAGAATTTTTAAGCCGGAATTCCGGTTCCGGTATGGATTTTGCCCTTTGCCGGAACACGATTTTTGCTGGAACCGCAACCGGAACACGATTTTCGCCGGAACCGGAATTCCGGTTACTCCCTGATATATATAGCTTCGTTATAGGTTTCTTGAAATTTTTGGTTACAACGTGTGATAACTGTTCAGCTTTAATACATATCTGGAGTCGTAATGAGATAAAGCAATATATCTTAATCAAGATATATCGTGATTAGCTAGTGTTGAAACGTTGCTTGCCTTGTGACAAAGGCCTAGTGCATAATCTGTGATTTGTACGGCGTGAAGCTGAAAATATAATCGCGATGAGGTATTTAAGGCTTATATCGATTGAGTAGAAACTCGTGTTTTATTTCAATCTTAGACCTTTAATAAGTAGTTCTGCACAATTAAATCGGTGAAATTTATTGAATTATGCTGTATCATCTATTTGTTGCGTTCATGACTAGAATTAAGGTTTGAAACAACAAGTTGCATTTGCTGTCTGAATTACATGAATAATAACGTGCGCCTAGGTGTTCGCATTAATGCGGCGAAAAATGCTTTATATTGATTTTTTTATCCCACAGATGACTATACACTTGTTGTTTGCCGTTATATAGTTTTGGTAATTATTTTTCAGCAACATGGGATTTGGTTAAGTTTGTAGAAAACGATATCAGTGCAAGTGAAGAATCTGGGGATTGTAAGTAGATTTTTTCGTTTCTATCGCATGTTTTTATTATACACTACTAAAATTGTTGGCTAAAGCATATTTGCCAAACTATACTGATTGGAACTTTGTTATAGTAACCTTCTGTGTGCATTTAATTTGTTGTCTCGAGCTGATAACCTGTTTCAGATGCGCTTTTGTGTGTATGTGTCGAAATATAAAAAAATGTAAATTTGATACCAAAGGTTACATCTCTAGCTTCTTAATTTGCTGAAAAGCTGGATAGGAGGTATAAACGTTAGGTGTTTGTTTGAAACCAAGGGACTTGAGGAGCCGTTGTTGGGATGAAATGAGAACACCCCCTTCAACAGAAGCATCAAAATCTAAAAAATTTTTAAATGTCTGCGTTTTAATGGATAACAGTAAATTCTATAAATTGCCTCAGACATGTAGCACAGGCGTCTCTCTATTGAGGTCAGGAAAAATTTTTAACATAATTTTTACGCATAGAAAAATTATCTATTTTCTATTAAGTACGGCTTTCTATGGTGTGTTGGGCTTGGATGTCTGTACTGTACAACAACCTTGCGCTGGAAAAATGCGCTTTTGAGCACAAAAAAAGTTTTGCACTTAAGATAAAACAGTTTTTGAAACTAGTGGATAGTTTACCCCTGGCCGTGTTCCACTATCTTTCACTTTGTCACAGATCATTAATTGATGTGTATGGTAATGTTTACAGGAAACTGCAACAGATGGTGTCGAGCGCTTATGTGATATTTCCCTTTCTTAAAAGTTGTATAATATGTCCCTCACGCACAATCTTTCGCAGTCTATGCCATCTAATGTTATTCCATGGATAAATATGTTTTACGGCAATTAGAAAACGTAGAGGATTATAGACTACAGGAGTACATAATGTGTAATTTGCCAGACCTAGGTTAGTGGAAAGACTCAATATACAGCTTAATGCTATTTTTGCTTATTTTCGGGTTGCTATTTAAGACACGTATGTGTTCCACGAAAAGTAACAAGCCAACAACAAGTTCAAGTCAACGAATTTAACAACTAATGATCACGTGGTTTTTAAAATAATGTCCTTCAGACAAAAGAGATAAAACACATGAAAGCCTGAAAAGTAATGTAAGATATCAATACGTTTTATGCTACTCAACAAAAGCCTATGAATATATTTTCAAAAGCCAAACTAATATAGAATAGTACCTCATCGTGTATAATGTCAACAGCCCACTCTAATAATGTTATAATTTATGAGACATTGCGTAACTTTACCAGAATTTCTTCCGTTTCACCACCTAGAATTTGCTCTATTCAGTGGAAATAAACATGAATATTCACGTTTACACTACTACTTTCGCAGCCAATCCCGCCTCTGTGTACGCTATAAAAACGTCTATGCAATAAAGGATTTTAGATTTTAGAATTAGTAGAGTAGTACACAGGCAGTTCAACCATGGCGGCAATCCATATGTAGGTATGTGCACCTCAAGCGCTCGACCCCTGCTACACTATCTGTTGCAGTTTCCCGTAAACATTACCCTTCACGTCAATTACTGGTTCTGTGATAAACTGTAAAATGGGGGAACACGATCAGTTGTAATCTATACACTTCAGTCAAAAAACCTTCAGTTTTCAATGCAAAACTTTTTCGTACTCGAAAGCGTACTCTTCCAGTGCAATGTCCTTATGAAGGACCAAAATACCATTGAACACCGTACTAAATTGAAATCATAGAACATTTTTCTACCGCAACGGCCAATGACATGTCTCCGGTACATTAAGCAAATAAGTGCATTTTTCAGAACAAAGCCACTTCCTTAACACCGTATATCATTAATAGTGTAAGAGCAGTTATCACCGACAACCATGTTTCACATAGTCAGTTGAACATTATATCGAACGTTATATTTTTTTCTAATAACCTTTTTCGTCAGGAGGTTTTTCCATGCCCGTAAATGACATTTTTCCTTTTGGTAAACGTAATGTTGACTACAATACTCAGAGTCCAAGATTTAGTTCACCAAATTTTGGCTAGTTTGGGGCAAATTAGGATAACAGGAGAATTAAAGGAGCCAAAAATTATAGTTTCAAGTGTACGCGATCAGTAATTGCCAAAATTAATTTAAGAATTCAAAATAAACTTGACCTTCCCCTGCCTAGTACGTATCCGTCGCCTAAACGCCAATTTACCCAGTCAAATTAATTTAAGGGATCCAAGCAGGAACTGACAGCGAAATTCGTACATTTCGGGGGCAAATTAGGGTATGGGGGCTAGATGAGACAAAATCATAGTCTGTCCAATAATAAACTTCACCTTGTCCGACCTAGCATGTGTCACTCAAACACCAATTTCTGGGTGACCAGTACCTGGGAAAACCTGAGAAAACCTGGGAATTGGTAAAAACCTGGGAAAACCTGGGATTTTGTAAAAAATGCCTAAAAACCTTGGATTTTGTTACGAAAACCTAGGATTTGTGTGCGAGATACCGGTCATTTCATATCAATGCCTGAGATAGGAAGTCAAACATATTTTTGGTTTAAAATTTGTGCACCTTTTTATTAAAATTACAGAAAGTCACTCGACGCCCAATACGCCAGTCACGTCGTGTCGTGTTCAATCGATCATTTCGCCTGTCGCTTGCCATGCTTATTATTATATATTTCGCTACTCTTAAACTTAATATTAAAAATGGAAGTTGCTGTTTTTAGTGTTGGTAACGACAGTTTGGTGAGCTTATTACTAGTCCTGAGTTTGAAATAGTGAAAGCGTTTCGTCCTGATCAGCGGTTAGACGATCTATATTCTCAGGCGTTGGGTGACAATGCAGAATTTGGAGCATTGTTTCGTGTTGTGAAGCTAGTTTTGGTCCTGTCTCATGGAAACGCCTCGGTTGAGGCAGGCTTTTCCGTCAATAGCGACATCCTCGTCGAGAATTTACAACAGGAGTCCCTCGTAGCACAGCGAACTGTATATGACGCAATTCAGGCAGTCGGCGGACCCCTCAACATCGACATCACTCCGGATATGGTAAAAACTTTTCAACAAGCACATAAATACTACCGCCAAGCAGCGGATGCGAAGAAGTCGGAGGCCAAAAAGGAGGCTGCGGCGCAAGACAGGGCAAAAAGACTGGCGTCGGATCAGATAGCTGAATTGGAAGCGAAGCGCGCAAACTTAATCAGGGACTCAAGAAACGAAGCAAGTCAAATCGCCAACGAGATTGCACAGTTGAAGAAAAACCTCTAAAAGTTAGTAAACTTATGTCGTTTATATATTTAAAACTGTGCGTTATCAGTGTGTTATGTGATGTCATGCGCTAAGCCACATGAGAGGGTTTTACCCCCTAAAATGCAGTTACTGTAGTTTATAAAAACCTGGGATTTTAGTCCAAAAAACCTGGGAAAACCTGGGATTTCATGATGGCCGGCCGCTGGCCACCCTGCAATTTGCCCAGCCAGAATTAATTTAAGCACTTCAAACAAGAGCAGACAGCGAAATTTGACTATTTTGAAAGGAAAGTAAACAAGGGTATTTTATTGGGGGGTAGAAAAGTCAGAATCATACTGGTCTGAAAAATTAACATCACCTTCCCTGACCGTAGTATCTGTCGCCCAATCACCAATTTGTCCAGCCAAAATTAAGTAATCCAAGGGCTTCAAACATGAGCTCAGATTGAAATTTGGGCTTCTGGAATTCGATTAGAACTAAAATAGTGCTTTTGACTGTTCAAAATTCTTCGCGATGAATTTTTAAGCTAGACATGTAAATGTAGACAATAAATATCGGGCATCTATAGCTTCTAAACGTAATATGTCGACTTTTTTTGAGCTTTTACCCCAGAACCATGTTATGGTCTCAAAATATTGCAAAAACCTGATTTTTGGATCCAAAAATGCCCGGTGTGCGTCTGTTATAGCGGTAACACTGCACCAGTTTTATAGATAGAGCCACCAGTCCAGGTCACTATAATGATGCATGGACAAATAAAATGCCACAGACCTTTATTTGATATCTGCCTCGCCGCGTTATCGAGTTATGCGCTGAAATGTAAGAAAATTACTTTCAACACCCAAATCAACACATTTACACTTGTACGTCATCTGTAAACCAGGGATTTTTGGCGCAATTTTTGTGGCAGCTCTACAGAACAAACTACTGGGACTATATCGCTAATTTTTTTAACCTTCATGATAAGATGTAACTAGTAGGTATGGTGACAGCCCTATGTCGATAACACAGTTTTCGGGGGAATAAAAAACAAAAAATCTTCAAACGGTATTTGCACTCACGCCTGTACAGTTTTCGAAAAAAATAAAAAATGTCCCGAACGGGCGACCCAAAAAACCTGTAGATACAAAAACACACACCGAAAACGTACGACACTAAAGCCCTTGGTCGGACTGGAAAGACATGAAACAGACGTAAATCCTCTTAATCATTAGGAGAAATGATGGTTTCTCCTCGTGTAAGTTATGGTTTCTCGTCGTTTTACTCACAAATCCCTTTATGAGCGGTTTGTGGTTTCTCTCCTAGAAACCAAGACTCACAAAGTCATACGATCCGAGCACTGCGATTCTGTTGCGAAGTTCAGCTTTACTCCTGACGTCATAGTTAAATTTATATATTCCGTATGAAAATGGAGCATTGCTCCCAGTTTATGTAATTTTTGCATTTTGTTTCGATTAAAGTTTAATTTTCTACAGTAGTATATATTACGTAGTATCAGTGCTAAATATCGAAGGAAGGTTATTCTTATAAAGAATTTCGATCAGTGGGTTCATGTCTAGCATGAAGTTCTCTTTTCGCGGAAATTTATTTTGGGAAAATATGATATTATTGTTTGACCGATTAAATGAAAATTAATTATTCTTATTTGACCGTTAAAAATAAACGTATGTCGCATTTTAAGAGGTCATCTTATTTTTATATAACGTAGCTTATGTGTAGCCTCCGCCAAATGATGCTCCAAGCACTTCATTTTATTATTTGGCCGTCTGAGTGGAAATTAATGTGTCTCAAATAAAAAACTTGCATTTTATAGCGATTCCATTGTTTTGCTTGTTTTCGATGTTTTAGTATACATGACCGAACGAAGACACATTTTTGCCTACAGCATCGTTTTCTTTGACACAGTAATAGCTGCTATCGTGGCAAATATATAAAAATGAAAAGGCCAAGCAGAAATATACATTTTATCGATTTAGAATTTGTTGTAGTGTATGCACATAATTTCATTTCTGTTTACAATAAACTGTTACGACTAAATTTAGTTAAATTTACTTTGCCTAACAGTGCATATCCTGATGCCGAACTTGTATGATATAATGACTGATATCGCCATACAGTATAGTGAATCTTGCTCAATTTGATTGTCACATTTTGATTTGATGCCTTTTACACATTTTTAATTGTTCCGGCTACCAGCATTGACGAAGTTTTGTTTTAGTTTGACAGCCATACCGATTTATGTCGATTTGTTACTCTAGTTGTCGACGCACTGGTGGTTTGTCTGGATTTGCTCGTTCGAGAAAGTGAGGGCAAAAAATTTGGAATGCGGTCCATAATTCTTATATCTGACCTAGGAAGTCCGTTCGTTGACGACTGTTTAGAAAAAGTGCTTTTCAATATGAAACAGTTGGACATCGATTTGACTTTTGTGTGAGTTTTAATATTTTTATTTTGAAACTTGCACAGAGTATTTCTATTGATTTCAAAACGCTGAAATTTTGATTTAACGTTATTTGTCGCAAATAATATTTTTGAGTTTTCGGTTGTAATAAAATAGTAATCAGAATTGTGCTATAAAGCAACTCGTTCGCACAGCATTATCGTGAGCGATTAGTATACTTTTTAACAATTTTTTTCCATATCCGGTAAATCTTTGCCTTATGAAAATCGGTAATCTGTTTGGGAATAACGTCAGATTGTCAATATTTGGAAAGCAGTAATTCTGCAATTTATATAATATATTCATTCTAGGTATGCTGGATAAAGAATGAGTCTATCTCAATACATTATTTAGAAAATAGATAACTGTAAAATACTCTTAAACCAGTGTTTCACAGAGTGCTTCATGTCATCAATTAACTTGTTCTATTTAGTGTCTGCTGACGAATGGATTTTCAAAATTTTTACCAAACTAGCAACTGGTTTTGCAAAGATATTCTGGCCAAGTATTTCGACTTTATGCAGGTTCGCCCAGTTCATGCCTCTAATTAGATGATAGCTTCCCCCTGCTCATGCCTTCCAGGTATTATCATGTGTGACTATGAATTGTCTAAGTTATTCTCTGCAGTGCTAAAATAAGAAGTTTTCTTATGGGACTAAACACATTAATTAGTTTTTCTCTTCAGGACGAAAACTTACTCAATTTACTGTCAGTCGTTAAGTTAGCGTACTTGAATTTTGTTCTGACAAATTTAAATGTTCTCGGGTGGTATTCTCCTAGATGAACTGGGGAATCATCTTTTAGGCTTTTAAGTACTCTTAGTCCCTACCTCGGGGAACCTCAGTGGTTGTGCAGCCTGGCATAACTTTCGATTGTTTGGAAAAGCCAACGTAATAATATACTAGTAAACGTAATAAATTAAAAAAGTGGAGCAAATTGGATGATTATAAAATTTGTATAAAATTAATTAATTAGCATATACGGTCAAGCTTTAGAGCTTCAGAAATGTCATACTCTTGACCAGCGACACTGAAAAACCCGTGTGCGTATTTTAATTTCCGAGCACTTTGTAAATTTTAAAAAAAATTGGCTAATTAATTAGTAATAAACACCAGAATCGTATTGAGCATGGCGAGATGTGCTATGTACACACATCAAAATAATAGCTTTACACTAATTATTCATTAAAATATAAGTATTTTTAGTTTGAAAATAGATGCTAAAAATAGGGTAACACGTTCAACTAGTTAGTAAATTACTAATTAACTAAAACAAATCTTGATAAAAACTACTACAGCTCTTGTACCAAAAGGATATTAGGTTTTTCAAACAAAAAATTTCAAAATCGATCCAGTAGTTATTTAGGAGTTCTACGGAGGGACAGACGTTGCCAATTTTACCCTTTCTGACGAAGATAAAAACGCTTCGCTTCGTTCAATAATTTTTCTTTTTGTGTAATGCTAAGTTGTGTCATGATTTATGAGACCATTGGTTCGAAAAAATTTTGCCGATTGAGGTCGTTATCGGTTTGGCCATGTGACCGCCTTACATGTTAAATTATTGGCGTCGGCGCAGGATTATGTTACCGGGCGCTACTCTTCGCGCTCATTCAATTTTTTGTTACAGCTCTTGTTTTTGAGCTATAGTGCAAAGTTTAAAAACAGCGCGAAACAGTAAAATTTTGCAGATTTATGTCGGCAGATTTGGTTTTTGCAAGAGACCGAGAACATATGAAAGTAAGAATGAGCCATGTAGGTTTTTGGCGTTGCTCAACACGATTACAGCATTGCTACTTGCATTGTGCATGCCCATGCACGATGTACTAGGGCGATCATGTGTGAAGATGGCCTTAAAATGCAATGATTGCTTGGAAGCAACGATTGGTAAATTTATATGGTTTCTGTTTTTGTCGTTAGAGGAGGTTTTTATTTTTAAAAGGTTTTGGACAGTGTGTGGCTTGATGTAATGCTTGTGTATTACCTTTCTGAAACTTTGATGGGACAGAAGAATGTCAATTTGAGGTCTTATGATAGTTTAAGCCGTTTTGAGTTTCATTTGAATACCGCCTGGGTGAGTGGTAGAGAATAATCTGAACCGCAATTTACCGAAACTGGAGCCAGCAACCGAAATGTACAATTTAAAACAGAATTTGATGCGTAATCCGGTCTTATAAATATATACATAATATAGTAAGACAAATCAACCAAGACATGATGGTACTGTCGATTTATTTGCGTTGAAAATAGCCGTTATGCTGCGCCGTAATATTATTGCCTTTCTCGTATGCTCTTTGACGGCACTAAAGAAAGTAAATAATCGGTATTTATTGATCGTGTGTATGCTTGTTGCAGTCGACCCTCTCCCTGAGTTACTAGACATGCAATTGTTACACATCAGTTTGCAGCAGTGTTGAAATCATTGGTTTCTCTGATTCTGAAAGAAAATTATACAGGGTACTAGTGCTCTATGTACACATGTGCGATAACGTACGCAACCTGTAGCAACATTCCACAGTCTACACGTTTAACAAAACACAGTTCAGTGCCAAGAATGCAGCTCCTGTTCCATTGCATAAGTTGTACTTGCAGCTCCTGTTCCATTGCATAAGTTGTACTTAACTTTAATGTATACTGATATTTAAAATTTATACTATGGATAGTGATAAAAGCTGTTTATGTTCGACGACCTTGCAGCAATATAAATACTCATAGGTATTGTTTACATCGTGATGCCGTGTTTCTGAGTAATCTATACTCTACAATGTACATATGGTTGAGCAGGATCAATTTATTAAGTATACACCGCAGCTCTCTGAATGGGTTAAACAGGTGTCAGAAGCCTGCACCTGACGTTGTTTAGTTAACGTAAATTAAGAAAAGACGAACAACTACAGAGTTACCATAAAAAAATTCAACTGGAAGTAGTTATCGCGCTTTCGTTTTACAGGGCGCTTTGCTGCCGCAAAATTTTGTTCTGTGTGGTTGTGAAAATGAATTGATTATTGTGTATATGAGAAATGAAATGTATGAGAACCACAACTCTAGCAAAAATGCAGAAAATTTTGAACGCAATTTGTAAACCGGAATTCCGGTTACTCCATGGTAGGTAGATAAGATGCGTAATATAGCTTTAAGGATTGCAGAAAATGTCTACAACATCTGCGCGCACAGATTGCTGGGTTCTATTAAAACAGAGTAAACTCAGTCGATTTATTTTTTCTCCAGGCTGTGCCAATAATTGTATTGCTTGCATGTATTATAGGGGCCCGACAGCGCTCGACTCAGGCAGTAGCTCGAATGGATATGACAGCGAAGCCTTGAGTAGCCACGGCGGTAGCGAACATAGCAATCAAATTCCAGGTCCTAGTCATGGCCGAACCAGTTTTAAAAAATCAGAGTCCGAGCTGGAGCGTCGAATGAATAATAACTTCGATCACCTGGGTGGTAAGCCGAAATCGGCGTGGCAAAAATCGGGCGAGCGTTTGATGCGATACATCATTTCGAAATTAAATGCTGTTGGCTACTCCTTTGAGTAATATTTAGCTTTTATCTTGTAATCATGCTTTTTAATGCAGAAACGACAAACATATTATAAAATAAAGATAATAATTATTGTATGAGATATTATGTTAGGATTTTTCGCGAGATGTCTTTGTTTAATTTGGACTTGCTGTTGTATTTAAGATGATTCAGTTTGTGCTTTTTTATCATAGAGCTGCCAATATAATAGAGTGTTTAAAACCGGAGCATATTGCTACAGATACAATTTGTGGTTTATGCTTATTTTATCATAATGTAAGTTTTTAGGAGTAATATATACTTAGTAAACTGAGTATTATGTATCTACACAGAAAGAAGTAAAATTTCTATCGCAAGTATTAATGTGTTGGAAGCATATCCTTGTTTGTGTTTCTAGCAGGTAATGTGATAAATAGCCGATAATGAAATTATAAACAGAAGCAAGGTACATTCAATATCATTTTGATCAACTTGTGTGCACAGTGCAGTCATATATACATTACTAACTTTACAGAACTAGAATTTATTTTACAGCACGACAATAATACCGTCGTTCAATACTTTTCGTACATTTTCCAAAAAAATACAGGTGTAATAAGCTCAAGTCCAATATCAAGTATCGTTCATCTTATTTCGATATTTTGTTGGCGGTCTTGTATTAAAATATTATCGATTAAAGCATTAAACGTGCTGTGCTAGGTTTAATTCCGCCAACGTTAAAGTTTATGTTTGTGAATAAATTAATACAAATATAATTTATTGCTCCAATATGTTTCTGCAAGAATAGCGGATTGCTACGCCTGAAACGCATTGGCATCACTCTATTAAAATTCCAATAGACATCTTAGTAACCGAAGTCGTTATAATGCAACCGTCTGCAAGCAGCATAACAAATTTTTAAATATTTAAGCCAGGCATTAGAGACAGTCGCTTATTTTCAACGCCGTTCAGTACGACCTTGGCCCTGGTACTGCGATTTGAAGTTGGGCGACGATGTACTAATACCAATTGCTGCGTATAAAAAGGTATGTTTGTTTCCATCATGATGTAAGTTTCTACTTTAATTTTTTAACACCTGCTTATCATTGTGTTGTAAGGGTATGCAAAATTCTAACTTTGTCATTAATTATAACTTAGTTGACAGTATTACCGTAATTGCACTGAAATATGTTTATACTGGGAGCGGTACCCCGGTATTGTTTGCCAACCATCGAAATATACCCCTGTTTCGATACGCAGTCCTACCGCAATAATCTCAAAACTCTCGTTTCATCATTTTAGCAAGGAATATCACAGCACGATATTTATAAACGCGGGTTTCCTCAGACGGCAGATTAGAATACATCAACAGAAATAATTAAAATAAAAATTTTATGTTGTAAATTTTTATCAAAACTTGTTCCCCTGATTTTTGCCTTTTCACCAGCCTCCAGAGATTTTCGGTTCCGATTCGACGCCCTATCCTATTCTGTTTTTATAACAATTTGAGTTACCGAACATTTTCTAATCGGGCGGAAAAGATAGTTCATGTTCGCGAATATAAAAATTGTTCACCAACAAAATTTAGCAGGATTTGAGCAATTAAGGGTTTTTCGCGAACATTAATAAATAAATGATAGAGACATTTCATTTGTGACATCACAGCTTATTACATTTCGCGAACAGACACGAATCTTATTTCAAAGCTATGAAATATTAATGAACTGTCGCTGCCTGATTGCAAGTCGCTAAGTCATAGCTAGCAATGAACCGAATCGAATTTCCTATTTGTTCCATAACAATGGGTGTGGATTCCACGTCGATTATTGCAAAATAGGATGGTTACTGGGGTCACCTTAAGTGTCGTTGAGCATAACACTCGGATAGATTTTCAACACCCCTTTTCGAATCAGCATGTCAATTGATGATCGTCTGCAACTTGCATTCGTACACCATAGAGGAACTGTTTGCGTATGCTAGCTATACTGTAAACGCCGATATCTGAGTGTGATCACGAATGTTTCCACTATTCAGTTCGTGGTTTTGACAAAGAACAACAATTGTGTGCGCACATTACGGTTCACGCATTATAGTGTACATAAGACAATCAATTTTATTTAGTAGTCAATTTTTGTTTGATAATTTAGACGTTATTTTTCAAATTTTTAAACTTCGTATGATATGCAAATAAAATGGAGGTGAAGTTAGATAATTTATATAATTTAGCTAATTTTAGTTTAACATTAAAATAAACAAACAACGTTACAATGTAAAAGTAAAATTAAATATTTTAATAACTAGTCGGTAGTGGAACTACATTTGTGAGCGGAGCTTCGGCTGTGGCATTACGAATGTACTCAATTTTATGTTCTTTTCACTACATTGGATAGGGCATAGGGCTTTATCATTGGTAAAAATATTATATTTGAATTCTTCGACCCAAAAACACTGTAATGGTTTGATCGAAACGATTCTATTTCAATAAATAACACAAATATTGCAAAATTCTCAAAATTCTACAATTTTAGCTGCTTAAAATTAACTAATTAGCTAACTACTAATTAACCACTCAAAATTTTTTAATCCCAAATATCAGGTGCACACTCTGACATGATACGCTTTCAAACAAAAAAAGTTTTTTAAAATCGGTTCAGTAGATCTTGAGATCTTTCGGACCGAACGAACGGACATCGACCTTTTTACTCCCAGACAGAAAATAAAAATGCTTCGCTCGGCTTCGCCGAGCTCCGCTCAAAAATATCAAATATATTTAAGTAGTTTAGTCGAATAGCTTGCATATGGGATACGTCAAAATATGCGGGATATTAAAATTCACGTCTACTAAAAGGTGCCCGCTTATTTAATATATCTTCGCTTATAGCAGACGTGAAGATATAACTTTCTACAAAGTACAATAGAGTCCTACAAACTACAAGTCCTACAACTTACCGCCAAGCAACCGATACAGAAACGTCCAACTTTACTTGAGCATTGTATGTATTTTGGAATTGCTTTGCATAGTGTTTATCAGTCAAACCTGGATGCTACCAAATTGGACGAACCCATTGTATGTACGAAATTTCATATTCTGTTGTAGGTTGAAGATTATAAACCAAAACAGTCATGGAAATCAGCTTATGCCGCTGATGAAGATGCTGAGCTGTTGTCAGAGCGAACGTATCATTTAAATGATAAGGATCAGACAGTTATTGACAAAGACGATATTGTTCGCGGTAAATCTATTTTTTAATTTCTTAAAAGTGTATGTTTTATTCTTTTATATTATATATTTATTATTTAGATTATGTTATAAATTATGAAATGTTTTGTTGTCGTAGTTCTGCATTGACCATGGTTGAATCTTAAAATTTCAGTATATAGGTCATTTTTCTTTACGTATTTCTACATTATGCTTTCTATGTGAGTTGCTGTGCGGATCCATGCACATACACTTTTCGAATGGAGTGGAGTTTCCTGTATAAGAACTGCATAAAATTTTTCTGTTTGTTTTTGCTGAGCTTTATTTCCTGCCCTAAAATTTTTCTAATTTTCGAACCTGTTGAGCATAACTCATTGCTGTAATGATGGATTTTCACGGTTACTTTTATTCGACGCATAGTAGTACCATTTTTGCGGTGCTGCAGGTATGTCTGTCCAGAATCTCACCGTAGCGGTGAGAATATAAAAAAACATGTTTTTCAGTGTAAAGTTTCCCAACATATTAACTTATAAGTATTCCAAGACGTGTTTGATCAAATTATGGTAACCAGATTGCAGAATAATGCTAGAAGCTACGCAAAGCTATTTTCTGTCAAATCAATTGTGCCCATTTAAGTGTAAGTTGTAGAATTTTGACTATGTTAGCATCATACATTTTTCGGAGTTATTTAATTCAGAATGTGTTAGTGCGTATGTTGATAATGCAAGTTAAACCATAAATTCAGTGTGGTATCTGCTCAAACTAGTGTCAAAAGCTTATATAATATCATCCACGAATTCTTGGTGATCACACACCTGCTGTTTGTACCTTACTGATGCATTTGTATAAAGTTCTTTAATAAAAAATACACACAATCACCTGGTTTAGACGACACCCTGTGAGCGAAAAATTAACGAATTTAACGAAAAGGTCGAATCAATCGCTAAAAGTGTTAATTTAGCGTTTAAATTTTGGTATTAAGCACGTTGTTTGAAGCCAGTTTCTATTTCATATATGAAACTCGTGGCGCTCCTGTAGAGAAAGCCTCTAGTGTAACCAATAAGTGAAGGGTAAGACGTACCACATTCAATAAGGTTAGCGTTATAAGTTTCACATTTTATATAACACACTAAGCCCAAGACTAAGTCGGGGCGTTCGCTGCACGTTGAACACAGCCTCTAAGCGTGTTCTTCTTCTACACATGTACGTCATTCATTGTGCGTAGCTTTTGAAGCTTTCTCTGCATGAGTGCCCAACTCGTTGTGATCGGGAAATCAGGTGGCCGAATAGTATTTTTAGGTGTTAAACAAGCAAAAATTGAAAATTCTATTCTTGTAAACGTTTATACTTGCAGCAAAAAGGACGATGAAATTAACTCCCAAAAATCCCATAGCTCAAATTTTGAAACAACCCTGCTCGGTAGTATTTTGATGTATCGTACAATGTGTGATGAGGTGTTTCATGTATTATAGCTATACAGTACGCGCAACATATTGGTTTATGCACCATAGATGCCGCGTAACTGAAAAGGGATTTTGATCAAATTATTCAACGGGTTGTTATGACGGGCATGTAAATTTACAAAATTTAATATAAGATATACATTTAAGCGGACAATAATTATCGGATATGTGAGAGGAGTGTATAGCAAAGCACATTTCAATATTAAATAGTAGGTATGGCCTTTATATTAGTTAAGTTTCACGAAGTAAATTTATTTGCCGACTACAAAAGTAATAATTATTGTATTACAGCTTACCGTTATGGAACGACATTAGTGCCTTTTGACAAATTAGATCAAGAAACGATGAAGTACAAGGCCGAAAAACAATTTAAGCTTATTTGTTTTTATCCAGCAAAACAAGTGAGTGTAATGATTTCGACGATTTAGCTCATATTACATACATAGAAACTGTGGCTTGAAACTTCTGAAATTGTTTCAGAGCTTTATTGGAGAAACAAAGTCGTTCATATTAAGTATTAAGCCCTGTTGATATTGCATCCGATCCACATCGCACGTGTTTTTTCTATAGATTGGTGTGCAAACTGCATCCGAACTGAAATAGCATGCACAATTTTTTCTGATGCTAATCAGATGAAGTAGTGCAAAAAATAAATGCACATACATACACACCAATACGATAGCTAAAAAATGTAAATCTGATCGGATGCAATGTGAACAGCGCCTTAGATTTTGATGATAGAAACTACATAACTACAAATTTCAAGTATACATTAAAATAAAAGATGCTGCTACGTAGCAGATATTGCTCAGTGTAAAGAAATTGAACAAAATATAAATATGAGCACGAAGTGAACGTTATAGAATAATTTACACGGCGAAATGAAACGGGCCCAGAGCACCTACTCTACTGCAACCGACCCAGCGAATAAAAAATCGTGTTAATGTTACAAACTTGTTCGCATGTATCCAAGAACATCAAAAGCTTACAGATTAATCCTCCATACTTAGCCGGAACGCCTGGAAACATATTCATTTTTCTAACTCTCCTTCACAGATCCAGAATGCCAATAATACTAAGGGAAACTTTGTGGTCAATCAACGCACATTTCGAATCTATAGCGGCTTTTATTTCTGGCTCAAATGACTAAAAAGTCTTAAACATAAATTTACGTTAGCATAATCAATTTTGGATTCTAAATTGTCTTTCTTCGTTTCAGGCCCTTATAGTACAGAATCATGGAATGCAAATGTCCTTATCCCTGTTCATTTCTTCAACGCAGAAACCCAATTGATCTGCATCTATTTGTTTTTGGTGCCTATGTTTAATATTTTGGTCTACTTTCAAAATCATAAGTTGGTAACTTTTAGATTTGAAGATTTCAAAGAAAACCGTGAGGTTTAATGGATTTAATAGTATGAGAAATCAACCCATTGTTCACCACCGTCTAACAAATGGACACACGGTCCGGAGAAACTGAAGATATAAAAAATTACTCGGACTAGCGTGGAATTTCTGGAGGATTGTCGTCTGGTGTGAGGGGACGGTATAGCTAGACCGTGTAGCGAGAACACATGTTTTTATGTCGGTGTTTTATTGGTATTGTAATTAATTTAGTAATCCTTAATTTAAAAGCGGATTTGAGGTTTACATTTGATTACAGCTTCAGCGACATCTTTACAGTGGAGAGTGTTCTTGGATTGTGAAATCTGACCCACGCGAAAAAGATGAAGCGCGTGTAAGTCCTATTGTGTTCTAGCATTAATGTCGGGCATCTTGGAATAATGTTTTGCATTTGGTTAAAACAAGAGTTACCGACAAAAGTGCTAAGTCTGCTAATTATTGTTCCTAAGATATAACTGTGCACTTTATCCTAGAGCTGTGAAGTTATCTTTTCCTTCTCCTACACAAACCCTATTTATTTGCCGGTTTTTACTATAATTATTTCAAAGTTTGGATTCCTCAACGATTAAATCCAATCCAATCGAGATTAAATCTACTTATCGTTAAACTGCCTGAGCGCTTCGTCGTCGTCGCCCATAATAGGATCGTCGTTAATCTCCACCGTTTCCAACAGCCAGAACGCGTCGATATCAGGGTAGGGCGGTGTTGATGCTGATTTGCTCACAACGGTGGTCAGTAAGAGTTCGGTTAGGACCCGGCTGCTAGTTTCCGTAAGGCACAGCAGAGTCGGTTGAATAGCACCTGTATCCGCGACCTCACTAGTTTGATATTTTCCACCAATGAGAAGTCCCACTATCGACGGTATTAGGAATAGCCCTGACGGAGTAGCCATACGCGCCCCGGTAGCGAATTCCCAAAAGTAATCAGTACCAATTAAAATGTCAATCGAGCCATCAGCGTCTACTTCGTCAGCCATAGCGTATTTGAGTGACTGTATCACCTCTAGGTCACCTGGTGGCAACTTTCCGGCAATAATAGGACATTCAGTGACTACGAGCGTAGTACTAGCATCCAATAGCTTCCGGGTTCCGTCTTTCAAGTCCACGTCGAACTGAACACGTTGAGATTCCACAGTCATCGTACTTTTCATACCAAAACCGGACAAGTGAAGAGGCTCTTTCTTTGACGAAGACAGTTGAAGGATGTCAACACACTTGTTTGATACAAACGTTCGGTGACTTCCCGTATCGAAGAGAAGGCGTAATCGAGCTGTTTGGCCAGAAAGTTGGTTGTAGACGCTCATCGATGCGGTTAATAGGACAGCCTGTTCGTTAACGGCCAGCAAGCCGACACCTGTAGGAGTAACGTCGCTGCTGGAGGCTTCCGGTCTTTTGCACACGAGAACGTTAGAACCACTTTGACCTGACTACGATTTGAATTGAACGGGGCACATCGCGGCACGATGGCTACCAATTGTGTTGCAATGAAAACACTTTATTTGGCTAGCGGACATCCGACATCGTGCAATCCGATCAAACATCGACAACATTTTCCCTGCTCGCGTAACCTTTTCTCTCTGCGTTCAACGGTATCATACTGAAGGCACTACGCGTTGTAGTGCACCTTCCCGCAAAAGCAACACAAACTCTGTGGCACTGGTTTCTCGGACGTCACAACTCGTTTCAGTGTCGTCGTAAAAGCCGATGTCGGAAGCGGTAATTTTGTGGATGGCTCCTCATAGTTGGATCGCGCTATTTTCGTCTCATCACCACCGAATCTAGTTGTCTTAGACTTGGTTACGGTATCAGGTTTAGCTCGGCTCTGGCGATCAGAACTGTTATCGTTCCCAAATGGACCCAAGTCATTTAGCAATCCTGCTAGATTATCACATTGATTGATGTGACGTCTCAGAGGTTTCGCTTTCCGAACTTCGTCAAGAGAGGAATGCGTCCCCACATTGTAATGCCGTGACAAATCGCTAATCACATTCGTGGGGTATTTACTTAAGACGTCCATGACAAGTGACCGATTAGCGTTCGTAACCTCTCCAGCATTTTCCAGCTGACGGAATATCTTTTCACATGGATCGTAGGTCGAGAGCCAGATCGCAACTCGATTATTTGCAGCTGGCATCCGCTTGAGTTGACTATACAATGCTCCGATCAGCTGTCCGGAATCACGTTGAAACCGTTCGCGAAGAATAGTAAGGGCAGTATCGTAGTTGGTATTATTGACTACGATACCATCAATGGCAGCGAGAGCTGGTCCTTTCAGTTGAGCCCGAAGATATGAAAATTTCTCAGTCGATGTTAAAGCCTGCTTGTGGACATTAGTCTCGAAGATATTCCAAAAGCTGTCCCACTCGAAATAATCACCGTCAAATACCGGTAACGACAACTTCGTCAGTGTAGCCCATCCTTTGGGGTCGACAACAGTGATAGTTGCAGATGCGATAGCAGAAATTTGCGATTCGATCACAGGCACCGTTGCCAAGTTGGGATTTGATTCTGTAAATCGGCGTTCCAAACGACATGTCATATCTTTCACCAATTCCGAGATGTACAGGTAGCCGTTCGTGGGGTCAAGCGCCGTCGCTTGGTACAGTTTCTCCTCGTCCGGAGCATCCACATGCTCGAGTTCCGTGATTAATGATTGCCACTGTTTATCTTTGTCGCTAATAGATGAAATACCGTTGGCGATTTTTGCAACAAGTTCCGCTAAATCGTCAGCCAACCGGCAACGTCCTGTGGGAGAGCAGTCGTCAAAAGTGTATCTGCCGCCCCGATTTTGGTAACTAGCCGTGTCTTTGCCTTTCCGATTGACTGCCGGAGAACACCAGACCGGCTCCTGACCATGATTGACTGTTCGCTACTATACAACGTCGATTAATTAATCAATCCTCCTGGTTGCGCCAAATTCTTCTGTGGAAAAGAAGATAAAGACTGCTCACCGGTAATCCACACTCGCGTCGGCATCGACGGCATAGGAATGCCGCGGGTGTTGACGAATCACCTTGGTAGGAATTGAAGGCTATGATGAGGGTCGCGCGCTGTATACTGAACAGACGAAGACAATTCCCGGATATGTAAAAAAGGTGACTGACGGTAACGAGTTGATAGACCGCTGCTAGATGCTGCTGTTTCTGCTCGAAGGTAACTACCACAAACGTTGATCACTGATGACCATTAGAACCAAATTAACTACTGGGTCGTAACTGTCTATATACCGGGTGTCCGCGTCCTGGAAAATCCTGGATAATTATTTTCAGAATATATATAAGTTCTTGAACAACAACATTGTTTCTTTGTTTGTAGTTACTGGTTTCAGATTTCATTTGATTCAGTTACTATAGGTTAACTCTTGGGGTTCCAGAGTATAACTATATATTCTAAATTTTATTTGTGCTTTAGACGAAGAAGCAATTATGACTAGTGAGTGAGTGAGTTTTAAGCTTATTCAACTTTATACGCTGGTTCAAAATATTATATATAATACTTCCTTATGTAATTTTTTCTTATGGGAAAATCGTATGACACAGGGTGTCCGCGACCAATGAAATCCAAAAACAAGTACTCGAAATGAAGAAAGAGTCATTACAGAGCTTAAAAATTCATCCCTTCACCAATATTGTTGCATTTAAAAATCCTGGAAATTCACTCAAAAAATCCTGGAAAATCCTGGAAATTCATGATCGGAAATGCGCGGACACCATATGGCCGCAAAATTGTTTACAATGCTGTGATGATGATGATGATATCGTTGAGACTGCGTTGTTATATCGTTGAAAGACAATCATTCGCTGTTGCCCATATTGAATTATATTTAAATTATATCCCTGAATGCATCGCATTTACAATGTATTTGCGGAGGCTGGGAACCTAGATCCCCAGACTTGTCCCGTAGTAAGTTATTGTTCATTCCTTGATCCGCGGTCGCGTCGTTGTCATCCGTGCTGCAACACAAACAAAAAACACGCAGCACGGTGACGGAATTATATGTAGTAACACTAACAGCTCATGTAATTACACATTACATGACAGTCCTGATGTGAGTGTTTATGACTGTCGCTGAAAAATTATTGGATTGATACACATTGATTGCACCTTCTATTACCACATTCACAGTAACAAGAGTGTACCGATGCGCACTGTGTCATTCACGCCGTAAGTTAAGCAAAACGTATTTTGGTCTTAAGGTGTGGGAATATGTAGTGGTTATGTAACTTCCTAATTGTGATCACATATTTATTATATTTCATTATGTAGTCTTTTTGTTTCTTCTTCATTTACGAATGATTCTTTTTGTATTATTCGGTGATTGTTCTTGCACAAGCATTATCGTCGTTACCGGATTTAATTAAAATTTTTGTTATTTTAGCCTGCTGCCACAGCAATTCGGGCGCTCACTGTTTCGATGAAGCACCAAGACAAGGTTGCTGTTGTTCGTTACGTCTACCGCGCAGCAACTCAGCCCAAAATAATGCTACTTATTCCTGTCGTTAAGCTAAAGGATGACCGACACTTAAACGGTGCCATCGATGTCCGATCCTGGTCTCAAGAACTGATAAACGACAATGTAGAAAAAGCTGTATGTTTAATATTGCTGATAGTTTTTTGATATGTTGTTATATAGACAAATGAAAACGCACTAAATTTTGGAAATCAGGTTCGTAGACCATAAAACCCTTGCAACCCTAAGACAAAGGTATAACATTGTCAAATTGTACTCTAGATAGCAAAACCATCATATCCAGCGTGAGTGATAACCTAATATGCATTCATTCTAGAGTAAAACCAACAATAACAATACGAAATTTGAAAAATCGCTATTTCAGGCAAGGGGTGGACGAACCATATTCGGGCACATAGCGGCACAGGCAGTGGTCCCACAAAAACTCATGATCAGCAAAGTTTTAGATCTCGATGAGCTGATTCTGCATTTTGTGGTTTCGATTTTTCGATGCGAAGCCTGCGTCACTAGGTATGGGCTGCGAAACACTGATACTAGCATGGCCAGATTTTTGCTATGAACCCTTAAAATTCTTTTTTTTCAGAAGATGAGCTCGGAGCTGTCCGCGTTCAACTAAAGGGCAAATCAATTTTGCAATCAAACTAAAAATTGTCGAAATTCATCCATCCAAAAGTGAGTTATGAATGACAGCAACAGACAAAAGAATTTTTTGCGATTTTCTCCGTTGTGCCCTCAGTGAAAAACCTCTCTTCGCTTCAATAAAATATGTCTGGCTTCTTCAAGCTACCAAAATTATACCTAGGGCATGGTCTGGGGGATTCACCGGTTCATCAGGGGTCTCTCTAGCTAGCTGGGTAGACCATATGACGTACCGTCGCGGTCAGAATTAAGCGTAAAATAACCGATCGAAATTTCGGCGCAATTAGATAAACGATTAACAGAAAGTCAGATTATAGAGAATATATTAAACTGCGATACTACCCATAAAAATCAAAATGAAAGCGTCATGCCTCATTCATGCTATTATGAAGAACTCATTACATGCAAGTTATATCTGAATAACAATTTCAAATTATGGATAGATAGTCGATCATTTTTCATTTTCTATGTTATCGCCAGATACATCTGTTATCGGAGAGTGGCTTTGTTTTCGGATGTCTGCCTGGGAGAGCTGCAGAGCAACCTGCAAGAAGTGCTAAATTTTTGGTAATATTTTTATGAAAGCTAGGCGAGACATTGATATTATATGAGCACAACTTCGAGAAAGTTATAAAAGCAATTTTAATAACTTGTCGGATGTAATCACTAGACTCTGTTGTTGTTTTTAGCATTTTGTGATGATCCAGCTGCCTTTTTTCGAAGACGTACGCGATTTTGTATTTCCGTCGTTCGACACTTCTACTTCAGGTAATTTGCACAATTATTTACGAAGGTTTTAGAACACTTTCTACTGTGATATTTGTACAAAATTGGACTATCGCATAAACTGGTGTACAGTGGAATCGTGGGTATTCTAATTATATGCAATGTCGTCAAATTATGCAGGGTTACATAACATGGAATTTCTTACTTTCGGTAACAATTGTTTCTTGTATACCTTGATGAAATGAAAATACAATTTTGCTCAAGTCACGCTTGCCTAATATGGACAGTTAGAAAGCGTAGGAGAAATATTACGTAACGCTTTCATGTTCTTATCATGTTGAGCCAAACACCGCAGCTGTTTGATGGAACAACGTGCACCAAAGTACCGCTATTAAGTTCTATTTGTGTTTACTCGGAAGTGCCATATGAATTTGTATGTATATTGTTATATTTAATGATGCAATAATACCGAACAGTGTATAATTATTGTTGAAATGTTATACTGGTCTGTCCACAGTGGTGGAAGGCCCACTCCCCATGTTCGTGAGAGTTTTCCCCGTGACCCCCACTCGGCCGAAACTCCGATGTTCAACTAAGTCCAAAAAATTTTATGTCTGAAAATTTATGTTTTCTGTTTGAAAATTGGTTTTGCAACATTAATTACCGCTATTTATATTGCTAAAACATCGTTTTTAGCTTGAAAATACATTCAGGGTGGCAAAGTTGCATGAAAATATAGGAATATTTTGTTTTCTATGCAAAATTTACCCTCACCCCACTTTGAAGTTTTTTCCCGAGAATGAAGATGAGGGGCACGAAATTTCCACCTCAAGTTTTGGAGGGCTGCCGACGCTTCTGTTATATAACGTCATATGTCGAATGTTTATATGCAGATTTAATTTTAGATACACAGAAGGCAGCAATCGACAATTTAATCGATACTTTGGATCTGACGAACTATAGTGAACTTAACGTGAAGCCTGAAGACAGGTAATATTTTTGTATGTTAAACAGCGTTGTAGAATACCAATTTTTAAAAAGCTAAAAGTTTGAAACGGGTTCTCTTTTTCCTCGGATCGCTGTGGGCTCAAAATTTGCTCCCTTCGTATTTCCCCGACTTCCTCGGCCCGACTGTATAGGTTCTAATATTGTTGTATGATACCAACGTCATCATTATCTACAAACACGGTTACGTCCGTAAACAGTTGTGCGCGAAATTAATCATTCTGACATGCTAAATTAATTATTAAAGTTAACCTAGAAATTTTACTTCTAGCTTTATTACGGTAACGCAATTAAAACGAACAAAATCAATATTACTAAGGTCCAGTGAGCTTGTTTGCAATTACTTCATACTGTTTAATTTTATTCTATCTTTTTGTTTTTGTTTAGCATTGGCGTAGAGATAATGCGGCAAGAACGTATCCCAAATCCTTATATTCAGCGGTTGTTTTATGTAAGCTATTGTTTGTTATTTGAAACGAAGCAAGCTTAGTTTCCTCAAATAGCGCATAATAAGGCAAATCTTTCCTGTTCGTCTGTTGCTCTTATAACCTTTCATAGAGATGAATTTTTCGACGTGTAATGGAATGTAGTTACCTAATTTTACATTTCCTTCCTGAATCGTCACAACATCGACACAAATTGGAGACACTGATTTTGGCGATTAGGGGGGGTTACCAGCGTTGCCAACGTTTTAATTTGATCGACATATGTTCATGTTGGTGACTAGAATGTTTCTATAAGTTTTCGGGGTTGTCGAATACGATAAAATATAAGGTAAATCTGTTAGACCCGTTTGTTTCATTGTTTTGAGCACACATTGGGTGTGTTATTAAGCCAGCGAAACGATGCCGGAGTTAAATTTACGCGCCTAAATAGTCCAATTTGCCACATTTTCCAAATAGATGCATGCTGATAACTAGAATGTTTCTATAAATTTTCGGGGTTGCCGAATACGATAAAATCAATTGTATTTGCCTGGCTTGCATGAAATGAAGCAAATGCTATGTCTCTACAACGTAAAAGTTGTCTTGAAATTTTAATTTTTTTTAATTTGTATGTTGTTGAACTGGACTCAGGAAGCTGAATTTGAGCAAACCGATCACTCTGCTGAATCGTCGCTGCTAGAAATATCGGAGTTCGGCTGACCAAACCCCTTATTACAATAGTTAGTGACAGTGTTGAGTCATTTTTTGCTATATAAAATTTGTACGTAATCTGGCAAATTTTTTATTTATATTTGCAATTACAAAATGGTGGATTTTTCACAAGGTTTACATTTCGCAAATTTTGTGATTTATCAGCCAATTTCATGCCTCTTGGCAAAATCCAGTGGCCCCTGGTCCGTGCCGTGGGGTTCGGTTCATCGGAATATTCGGCGAAAACATATCTAAAATTTAGTGGGTCTAATGCGATCGTGCATGGGCAATCATTTTATGAATTGATCCGCTGTCTCAGACGCAAGGTTTTTTGAACTTTCGAATTTAATCATGCTAGTTCCATTTCACTAATCAGTTCTAATTAAGCAACAATATGTAGAAATATTCAATCTTTAATGTCGATTTAAAAACACATAATTTTGTATGAAAAAATTTGGAATAGCTAGGCTCATCGCCATAAGAAAATCGAACATGATTGTCACCATATTGAGAGGTTAGCTCTGGTCCCCAGTTCCGGAACTGAGGAACGTCTCTTTTAGGTTACCTCGGGTGGTTTTTACCTCCACGCTGACGAGACGTGTTAAGTTTGGCTAGATTGGGATTCCGCTATTGAGGGAAGGGAAGGAGGCGGATCACTCGTGTTCTATTGGCCGCCTCCGCCCTCGGGTGTTTGACCGATTAAACTTTTCGCTATCGCCCAAGAGAAATTTTTATCTCCGATATATGTAATGTGCAAGTTTAGCAAATCTCCCCATTCAGTAATTCGTTCCCCATCTTAGTCGTAGAATGCAGTAATACTGACACAGACATAAAGACACGCATTATGTATATTACACACGTGTACATGCATCTAAAATTTAATTATATACAATATATATGTATATATAATATTTTTTAAATATTTGGCTCCATTGACCTTTTCCATCCACGAACGCGGGGTCAGAATTGACCACGAGAGCCCACCTATTGCCGGAGACCCCCAGAACTTCATTGCTAATGTGCGTATATCTGTTTCCTTTATTAGGCTGATGGTGAAGGCTTTGATTATGTTTACTCCCGAAAGACCTGAGAAACATTCCCTTCTGGTTACCTGGGCGATTTTTAGTTTAGGTTAGTTGGGAGTATAAAGTTTGAATACAGATTGGCTGTTTCAACACACGCAATGTACGTAAGACTTGTTTGTTTTAAGAGGCTACTCCTGAACTGCTCGGATCACTTGCTCAACCTCAAATTTATCGTTTTCTTTCTCAGTGAATGTCTTTTTTTGGGTTGGGTTTTAGGGCAGTGAAGGTACAGCTTACGTGAGGCATACCTAGCGTGTCCACTAAAAATACAGATTGGCTGTTTCAACACATGTAATTTACGTAAGACTTGTTTGTTTTACGAGGCTGCTCGCGAAGTGCTCTCATCACTTGCTCAACCTCAAATTTATCGTTTTCTCCCCCAATAAATGTGTTTTCTTGGGTTTGTTTTTAGGGCAGTCAAGGTACAGCTTAAATGAATTAGCGTATCCGCTAAGATAGACTAATAATAATGGACATATAGACTCAATAGGTGCAAGACACAGGAGTGTTAAAATTAGTTATTTGCGACTAGGGCTTTGGCATGACTTCTTTAAATTTTCGGGCAACGTAGTGTCTCGGATTTTTGTACTTTGGTTTTGTTTTCAGTCAATGCAACAGCGTGCACTTCATCCTGACGCTCCGTTGCCCGAACTACCTGAAGAATTATCTAATCTCTTACGCATTCCGCATGATCTAGAAGAGCGTGCACAACAGCCTATTTCATCTCTTGTAGATTGCTATACTTTAAGGGAGGACGAAACGCGAGCAAAACAAAAAGATCAACGAACTGCGGCTGAACTTTTCAAAGATGGGTATGTTTTAACTTGAATTAGTATCGAGGAATTTTGTTTCAAAAATTCTTGTGTCCATCAAACATCCAGTTTAACCCAACATTGGTGCGTAAACAAGGATAACAGCAGTACTTTTTCTACAGCTTCAAAGAGGCTGTGTGGCTCTACAACAATATCAGCCGTATAGCTCTAGCGGTTCAGGAGACATTATCATGTTTGTGTATTTCGGGCCTCTGCGCACATTCAAACCTCATTATAGCCTAATCCTGTAATATAAGAAGACGCGGTACATCAACTGCAACTACATAGAGGGTGATTTACACTACAAAATGAGCCCAGTTTATTCATACAGCTAAAATGATTCAAGAGATATTACCATTTCGTGTATTTTGGGTCTCTTGGGCTCTTCAACAACCCTTTAGACACTAATCCTGGACCCAAGGTTTCTATTGTGCAACCGCTTTCTCCACCGGTTGCTGAGAAACAGCCACGAATATGATTTTCCGAACCTCGTTTTGGCCTAACCAAAGTACCCTCGGCCCTTCCTTTTTTACGACCCCATGGAGTTGGATTCGCGTCTAATTAAAAGGTACACTTAGTGATTTTAAGCTTTCTAAAGAGCTACCGCGCGAATCAATCAACCTAGGCAAATTTGAGGTTATGTGTATTACCCCAAAGAACCCAGAAACGTACACCGTCAAAATTTACCATTCTGGCATGTTAGAATTCTCTACTACGTTCGCTTCACTCACTGCTCAGAATTCAGCTAATGTTTTCAGTAATAATTTGCGCATTGAGGATAAAAACTTATTATTTTATTGCAGCCGATTCTTTGGTGCTGGCTTAGGATATATTTACCACATCAACGTCATGTACTAACATCTTCAAGGAATCGGCAGGACGAGGGGACGCTTGAATATTTTGATATACACTAAGCTGGCTCGTCCAAACTTTAAAAATTATAGCCGGGGGCCCCGGCTCACCTGTCTGGGGGTGGGCAATTTTTTTGTCGGTTTTTGTCGCGTTTAGACGTAAATTTTTCTCAGCAAAGGCCTTTGAGCCGGAGGTACCCGAATTTTTGCCGGGAGGCAGCCGAAAATGCGGATGGAGGAGGGCCCACTTTGGACTAGCCAGCTAAGAGCCATGTGACGTTCCTTATGCGTTGACTTCTCCGTTCGTTAAAAATTCTACCATAAGCATTATCCGGGCCCCTTTGGAACCAGGAGGCATGCACAGAGGGCACCTCTTGGTTCAACCGGAAGGGGGGTCGAAATCAAAAAGTTTTCAAAATTCAGCGATATCAAGCCCTTCTCCAATTCGAAAAGCCAGATTCGCAACCATCTGACCCTTTAATGTCTATAATGGTTAATATACCAAAACGATTAAAGTTTACTAGTATCAATTTTCGAAAAATTAGAATTAGAAGTATACCTAGACAAGCTTTTGAACATTTTGCTTCTTAGGAGAATAATTGCCTAAACCTCGGCTGCTAGCTCTCGAAAACGGCTACACTGATGGTTTTGTATATCAAGTTTGTTTTTGATGGATAGATACTTAGCTTTCTAATATCTTTGATTTAACACTCATGAGAAGTTTATATGTAAGAATGTGGACCGGCATAGTGAAGCCAAAAATGTCCCGAAACATATAAAATTTGTAACGGATTTGGAAAGGGAAGTATAAAAAATTAAAATTTTTGTTGGAAAGATGTTTGAGATTTAGATTTGTATGTATCAGAGAGCGGTTAGCAGTTTCAAACACTTGCTCAGGGATACGTAACTAAAAATCTTTTCCGACATTATTTCCACGAAAATCAACTATCGTTGCCGGTGAGTACAAGTACCCCTTGGTTAAACAAAATTCTTTGTTATACAACAAAAGCATAGTGAGCTTTCCATATATTAGGATTTCTGAATATTATTTTATTTCCTGATAACAGCAGCTTATTAATGTATATTTTAATTATTTAGCTGTCAGTTGTGTATGCAAGTAGTATTTATGGATGGTGTATAAGATAGCCGAGAACGGGTCAATTGTCATGTCTAAGATTATGTGCTTCGTAGTATCAGTTATTAATATTTAGTAATAATAATTTCAGGGAGCCTATAGAGAAGTCACGCAGGACAGATGATGATAACGAAGCATTGTTTTCCAATCCAGGGGCACTTCATTTGGCCGATGTTGCTGCTACCACGATCACTGTTGAACGAATAAGTACTGTCAACCCAGATGCAGATTTGCATGATATGATTGCCTCGAAACGGCCTGATACAATTGATAGAGGTAAACGTTGCGCGCAAGTGTGTTTCCTGAACTTGTTATTTGTTGAAAATTTTGACAGTAGCTGAGAACCTGGTTTAGGCTAGTCTGGTTCGATATCATGGCTTGGATTTTAGCCAAGGAGTTGAAATGACGGAACTACGCCGACGCAACCGGGGTGATGAAAATCTAAAAACTGTGTTAATTTTTTTACAAAGAAGTATATACCAGTTAATGAATCGCCTCAAAAACGCTACCACAGACGTTTCTGATTGAACTTAAAAACCATTTTAGTACGGATTTCTACATAATTTATCAAATTTTAGTTTGGGACTGAAATTTTTAATACAGTACCGCCTATTTTTTGTTCCAACAGGGACTGTTTTACCAAGAAAGTAAAAAATTGCCGGAGCCATTAAATCTCGAAGCCCAAAATTCTGCTTGGAAACGTGATTTAAACGTTTTAGAACTTAATAATGTGATCACCCAATTTGAAGAGTCCAGGCTGGTTCCGCTAAATAGCACCAATTTTCTTTTAATCCGAAACTGGTATCTTGATTTTATTAGGAAAATATGACTATGTAATGTGTAATGACATTTTTCTATTATGCAACAACATTAGTTGTGCTATTACAAGCGTCACTTGCAAATACTGCTAGGAAACAACACATTTTGCGCGGAGATCTGTTAGAACGAATAGACTTCGGACATATCTGCAGGACTTTCACTTGTGGCAGATCTAGCAAGCGTACTAAACTCGAGCGATGGAAATGTCCTCAAACAGCGGTCAACTGTGGTACAACCTTGTTATGTAACACTTTCTAGAGCAACCGTACTTACTACACAACCAAAGTTTACAAATTTCCCAAAACTGAAAATTTCAAAGTGTTGACGGAGTTTATTTCAGGTTGAGCTGAACAATGTGTTTAAAGGGAAGTCTTTAATGTGTAAGGACATTTTTCTATTATGCAACAACATGGCTTGTGGTATTACAAGCACACCGTGCTAATATTGCTAGGAAACAACACATTTTGTGAGGACTTCATGTTAAAACCTACAGACTTCGGATATGTATCTGTAGGATTTTCACTTGTGGCAGATCTCCCAAACGTACGAAAACGAGGCCATAGGAATGTAAACAAATAGCTGTCAACTGTGGTACGACATTGTTATATAACACTAGATTGAGCAGTCGTGGTTACTAGGCAACCAAAGTTTAAAAATACTCAAAAAGTGAAATTTCAAAATTTTGAAAGAGTTTATTGCAGGTTGAGGTGAACGCTGTGTCTAAATGGTTATTTACCAAGCTAAGCATAATTTTATTGCTTTAAACCTATATTGACTAAGTCATTATCTCTTTGGGACGCTGCAGGGGTTGAAAATGCAACCCAACTGGTCAAATTTTCGTACCGTTTTAATTCAATAGTGAGTTGGAAAATTTAGGTAACGGATTGCTGTGTACGACATAGGTAATAATATTGTTGTACTGGCGTGGTATGTGTCCAATAATGCAAGCGATATGTGTCTACAATGTGAAAAATGTTTCAAATTATGGTTTTTTGAATGTTGTGATTTATATTTTTCAAATCTTTTCGTGGCCATTGGAGTTTGAAATAAAGGGTCTCACGGTTTTAGTGCGCGTTGAAAACCGAACTATTGGTATTGTGGCGTGTGGGTAAAGTTAATGTAACCCCGACAACTATCTTGTTTTGTATGCATAAAAATTGCTACGGAACGCTTTTTAGTCATTGAAATTAGGCCTAAAACTGTGCACGAATACAATGCTCGCAATTGAAATCTAGCCATTTTGTTTTCGCGAATATTCAAGCAAAATTACTCAAATTTTTGAGAACGAAAATTTGTCGAATTTGAATTAAACCTGTTTGCTCAGGAACCCCGAGAGCTTAACTACACGGTAGGTTTGCTTGTGACATCATTTTTGCATTAAATTTGTTCGCGAACACTGAATAATCCAAATTTAAATGATTAGGCATTAGGGAACCATATTTCCGCAAATTGAAAACGGAATTCCGTTCGAACACAAAGTATAATTTCTGTGATTTGGATTTGATTTTGCCATTTTTCGGTTGGCGAAAAATGACTGAAATTCAGCCTATTTTTGGTAACAAGGGCTTGCGAATCGATATCGGTTATTACAAAATAGGAAGGTTGGTGGGGTCACCTTAAGGTTACTCATGCTTCAGATGGCCCCACCAACCATTCCATTTTGTACTACCTGATATCGAGTTGCAAACCATCGTTTCCCTAAAAATTGCTGAATTTAATTCAGCCAAAAATTGGCCAAGACGGTGTGAACATAATACGTTTTGGCGAACAAAGTATGGGCGATTTTCAATTTTGCAAAATCTGTAAAACTAAAATGCAAATCTTTCAGCGTTCTCTCAAGTGTCAGACGTTATTCGGCAGCTTATCTTCGAGTCGTACAAGACATCTAGTTATCAAAAGGCACTAAAGACGCTAATTGCTACCAGAAATGAAGCAATTAAGGTAAAAATGTTTACTTTTTGATGTCATGCTTTAGTGATGTATCATCTTGTTTTACGAATGTCTACCTCTTAATAGTCTTTTTAGAGTTTTTAAGTTTTTCTTGAAAACTTATGTTTTCAGTTATACAATATAGTGAGAATATTCACTTCTCCATGCTCGCAGCATTTATTTTTTTAATAATCGCCTCCCGTGGTATTTTATACAATTTTTAATAATCTCAAAAGTGTATCATGGCTCCGTTTAGATCGCATTTCCAACGTCATGATGATTCAGATTAGACAAATACATAAGAATACATCAATTTTTCGTTGCTTCGCTTTGCATTCGAAGCTTGTGAGTCAGGGTCCAATGATTTGCTAAACATCGTTTATTTAGCATGTTAGCATAATGCACTGCAGAAATGCTGCTGCTCACCAGATGTCCGCACGAAGTTATTGCTCTGCCAGTTGCCGCTACGAATTCTCGCTTGCTCGAAAGTTGACAGGCATTTCTGGTGCATTATAGTAAATTTTTGTGCCGGATAAAATGCAATTTCAGTTACCGAGCGTATTTTTTGCAGTATTTTTTTAAGTTAAATAATTTAAGGGTTTAATTCTATATTGTTTAAGGTTTGCAAGGTAACTCTTTTTTCGATTGATGTCCGGATTTACAGAATTGCTTATCTTGTAATCGAACGTCACCTTGCTGTGAATACGGCTGCTTGACGTTGATTTGACACGTCAAAGGAAAATTTTGCTTATGCACAACTTTGTCGGTCATCAGCCTTTGATTATATGTATACCTAGCAGTACTGCTAAATATTATGTGCCTTTCCTCGAAATAAATTCGTGGTGATTTAGTAATTTTCGTTTTATTTTTTCAATATAACTTCATTGCATCTATCATTGAAATTTCACAGATGGTCAGATTTGATTTCCGACGCGTGATGTCTAAAAGCAAAATAGCAGAGCAGACATGTTTTTTCGTAGCCACTATTACTAAGAAATGATGTTTAATATTTTTATTTAATGTTCCATAGACCTATAGCTATCTGTCGATTATTTATCTGTAAGGAAAACGTTTGCACTTCTTGAAGTCTATCCAACTATTACTGTAAACAAATATTTTCATATTAAAGTGCTAGACTAGTACTACTTGTAGGTGAACTATGCAATGTTTTTCAATAACTTTATGCGAGAATTCAAACGTGATTTGCCAAGCAAGAACAGACGCGATTTTTGGGATCTCATTGTTAAAGGTTAGTAAAATCTCGCGATATAATTATGATAAATTTTGGGATTATAATATTTGACTATAGTGGGAAAATTGGTTCCAAATTAGTTTATTGGACTTTACAATCGGCTGTGTACACCGACCAGTATAGTCGGAGTTTGTTTCGCTCAATGCACTGTTACTTCAAGAGCAGGCCAAAATATTACATTATTGCTTTCGTTTGTAGTCAGTCTAATTCAGTAAGAAAGGGTGTGCCACCATCTATGGATACATGGACATTTTGCCCGTCTGTTTGTCTTATTTGAGCACTAACTACGAGCATCTGGAAGTATGTAATTATGTGCTTAGTCGGGTAAGCATGGAATGTTTTGTATTCTGCAATTGTTTCCTTTCGTTACGTTGGTGTTTGTCTGTTCTCTTTGATCTTTTACTTATGTAGATTGCTTTGGGGTGCGTTTAAACGTCAAACTTTTCGCTCAAGTTTTGAGCTCAAAATTTGACTGTCAATTTGCAATATAAAGTTGTTGCAAATAAAAGTACTTCAAAATTTGAGGTCAAACTATTTCATGTTCTATTCCTAGTCCTTATTGCTTGAAGCAATACACTGCAAAAGTTTGAAAAGTGTCAGTGTGACCTGTTTTGCTTCGACATATATAATGGAAATATTTGTCAAATAATAAAGCTTAAATTTTGAGAACAAACTTTTTTCAATTACTTTTCTCTGCGTGGCTAAAGCAATATGCTATAAAAGATTGAGCAGTGGTCACACGTTCAAATACAAAAATTTTTTCAATTACTTTTCTCTGCGCGGCTAAAGCAAAATGCTATTAAGTGTGAGCAGTGGTCACACGTTTAAATGCTCCGAAAACACAAAAATGTTTTTATCGAAATGTGAGCTCAAAACTCTTAGCAAAAATTTTTGACGTGTAAACCCATTTTTAGGAAAACTTGCCGAGTTCGAAACTTTACGAGTTGCGATTAATGCTATTAGTTGGAAACGAATATTTCAAGTATTTATATCTCTCGGGGTGGGGGCATACCCTAATATTTCGTGTCAAACTATTTCATGTTCTACTCCTAGTCCTTATTGCTTGAAGCAATAACTGCAAAAGTTTGAAAGGTGTCAGTGTGACCTGTTTTGATTCGACATATATAATGGAAAAATTTGTCAAATAATAAAGCTTAAATTTTGAGAACAAACTTTTTTCAATTACTTTTCTCTGCGTGGCTAAAGCAATATACTAGAAAAGATTGAGCAGTGGTCACATGTTCAAATGCTCCGAAAACACAAAAATGCGTCCAGTTTTTATCGAAATGTGAGCTCAAAACTCTTAGCAAAAATTTTTGACGTGTAAATCCATTTTTAGGAAAACCTGCCGAGCTCGAAACTTTATGAGTTTAATGCTATTAGTTGGAAACGAAAATTTCAAGTATTTATATCTCTCTGGTTGGGGGCATACCGTAATACATAACGCGAAACTGCTGCAAGGCTTGCTAGAAACGATGCTAAATCATAAACTACATATTTTTGATTTTTTTTGGAATGCCAAACATGCGGCTAAAGTTCCGCTACTGTGCCTGTCAACAAATTCTTAAAAGAAACATTGTTCAACATTAATGTGTTGAACAACCAATATTGATTCTGTCTGTGTCTGACAAACAATTTTGCGTTACTTTCTTATAAATAACACACGTGTCAAACGGTTGTTTTAGAATCGGTTAGTTTAATTTCCTTTAACGAATGCCCGGGTATGGCCGATGCCAAAAACACTGTTTCCGACGACGACTGCAAGGCTTTCCTAGCAAGCGAAACTGACAAAACCGTCATGCCGATAGCTGCCGATACAGGAAATGACGATGATGATGCTGATATTGTAAGTATTCGAATCTGTACTTTTATTCCAAAACGCCGCAAGCACGTTAAAACACATTAATAACCCTTATTAAAACATGAAAATTATTATTGTACTTTGAGCGGAGATCTGACAGAGTGGTTTTAAGTCGCCAATGCCACGTGTTTTAGCTTTTATTTATAACTGTTTTCCGTTAAAGTGTAAGTATAATATTATGCTGTCCATTGTAAGCCCTGAGTAGTTTTCTAG
Source organism: Trileptium ribeirensis (assembly GCA_030248225.1). Classification (NCBI taxonomy): domain Eukaryota; kingdom Metazoa; phylum Nematoda; class Enoplea; order Enoplida; family Thoracostomopsidae; genus Trileptium; species Trileptium ribeirensis. The sequence goes on from JASANE010015840.1 coordinate 107,199, forward strand.
GCAGCATGTATACCTTTTCATGTAGTGCAAGATAAAGTGTGACTGAATTACCTGGTATAAAGAACAAATTAAGGTTGTACTTACTAAAAATGCCGAATTATATTTATTACTAAGGTTAATAGTAGTTATGCATGGTTTGACTGGAAAATCAGTACTGTTCTCGTCGTTAATTGTAAGATCTTCCTACGGGAATGGAGAACTATTTACATATTATATAGGCGTTTGTAGTAGCAATTTATGAAGTAGGAATATCAATAATTTATGGCCACAGTAAGTGCTTTATTATTTTGTTAGTGTGAATGATTAATGATTAAAATGTGTATGTTGAGCTAAATTTTTCTTCAGAAAGTTCAAACTGGGTGTGTTTGTGCTAAAATTTTATCCGTGTTAAAAGTATTACATAAAAATTTCGGACAAGAAATTTACAAAATAAATATAAGTATAACAGTGTGTCTACGACCGGGAACACCAGGAAATCGCATTTCAAGCGGGAAAAACCGGGAATTTGGCTGCGACTCCAATTGAACATTGAATAATTGGTGTCTACATTGAGAAAAATTGTTCACATATATAACTGTCAAAATTGACGAGTTTCCATGTGCAATTTTTGTCAAAATTGCAAAACATTTTCGCGTTTTATTGCTGGGCGGGAGAGTAGATTTTTATTGCCGTTTAGAGAACCGTGTACGACAATAGTATCACCTAACGAAGTCGCTGGCCATAACGGTAAGCGATTGCTAGCCCCGACCAAGAGATTTTCTGTAGTGGTTATCTCAGGCAGCTATTGGTCTTTGTGAATGTTGAGATTATTACGATTTTTAATTAATAGTACGACTTATGCGGCGTTCACGTTATAATGTTCACAACATTTGCAACCTATGTATACCACACAGTGTCAGGCACACTGTTGACAACAGGGTGCCTTAGACACCCCATGTTTTAATAAATATTTGCAAAGGTATCTAATTTACGAGTATTACCACTTCTCGACAGTGTCAGGCATGCCGTGTCTTCTGGCAGTTTTATTGACAGTGTTCGGAATTATTTGAGCAATGTTCATATGGGCTAGATACAAATATCGAGAATTTAGAAAAACTACGCAGGACAGTTGACTAATAAACTGCATTAGCCACAGACGGTGTCCGTTATAGTTAATTCGTGCCAAATTGGTAGCTAAGGCTGTGGACGACACTGTCAAGAAAAAATGTAGTAGCTAGGGTTGTGTCGTACACTCTCGGCCGTTGATTTACAGTATGTGTGTCAACCAAACTGTCTATACGGTAGGGTCGCGACGACAGGGGGACTAAAGTTCCATACAATGGGGGCATTATAGTGTGAACGCCGCATTACTAATCGACTTTTTTCGAGGGGTCTGTGGAGTTTACAGTTATCTTCTGCGTGAAGTTTAGGATATTTAATTGCATTTCATGGCGATAGTTTAACTTTTGGCTTGGTTGTATCGTTTGCAATGGTTTAGTTTTATTTTGCAGTGTCTGCCGGCTCACTGCGTTAACTTCGATGCCTTTTGCCGTGTGTTTCATTCCAGTTTGTTTTTATTGCGTTTAACCGAAATTTCGATCGACCGAAGTTTCGAGAGTTTTTAATTGCACTTATTTTTGCGGGTTCTGTATTTAAACGCATAATTTATTCTTATTTTAGCTCGACATGTTGGAGTAACACGTACCGCTTATATCGAATTCGGTAAAATGTACACACAATTTGACTGTGCACAAAATCGTTGCAAACACAACTGTGATCAGATCCCGGAAATTGACATATTAGAGCAAAGTTTTGTTTTATTTTTGTATTGCTTCAAATTCTTCAAAATACCAAAAAGTTAATATACCAGCCGAAACTTTCCTTAGACAATGATTGCTTGTTTTAAAGAGTAATGTCAAGGGTCCATTATCAAAAAATGTGTGGAGGAGTATCACAGTCTGTCATACTTATATATATGTACTACACCTCATCAGATGTTTTTCGGCCTACTTCCCCAAGGATTCTACATTATGTTTTTAATATTCTTGGCTGCATTAGAGAAAGTATACATCGTCTGTTTTGGATCTTCTGAGATATTCTAAAATAACATTTTGGTAACCATAGATAAAACGATAGTTGCACAATATGGCCGAACTATGGTGGTGAACATTACATTCGTGAAAGGCTTATACCCACGTCACATTTTGTTTGGTCACGAATAATAAATCGTTCACATGATAATGACCCCCACATTCGGAACCTACGTACCCCACACAGTGTTAGGTACACTCTCAACAAAAGGGTGTTTCGGACACATGTTTTCTAATATTTTCAACGGTAGTTACTTAGTGGTGGTATCATTTTCCAATGGTGTCAAGGATGCCGTGTATTCTCTGTAGTTTTATTGATGGCATGCGGTTTATACCGTCTGGTCAGTATGCATTGTTGTCCAAATATTAATGTCGATATGGTAAACGGTAACATAACTGAATGATACTTCCCATTTAGCTGATACGGTGTTCATTACTGTTAATTCGCAGGAAAATGGTAGCTAAGGGTATGAACGACACCGTAAATTTAAACTGTAAAATCTAGGTGTGTGTGTGTCATATGCCCTAAGGTATTGATTTACGTTAAATGGGTGCGACCCCGATATCTATACGTTACTGTCACGACTACAGAAAGACAAGAGTTCCAAACAATATGACATTAAAACGTGAACACCGTGTTACACTGTGAGCACTGAGTAGGGATATTATGAACTACATAATATCGAATTACTCGTTGCCAATATATCAACGATTAAAGATAAATTCAGAATGTAATTTAAACCAACAAAAAATAATAGCGCTGTTACACCACCGCTTCTCCACAGGGACATAAATACCAGGGCAAAGACCTGTATACTTATGTTCGGGATTTTATTCACATTTAATGTTCGAACATCTAACATTCACCAATGTTATGTGGCTGTACATTTGTAACAGTTGTTTAAAATTTTCATAATAAATTTCTGCTTCACTCATGTGTTGTTGAATTACGCCTATAATGGGAAATAACAACTGATTGTGAGCGATAATATTGACGTGCAAGTTCAAATTCCGAATGTCGAGAGATCATAACATTGCCAATTCGCGCGTGGTTTCGGTTTTTATGCCAGTGCCCTGTGCGATTTTTCGTGCCACAAAATCCTAAAACATTTGGTTTTTTGACATTGAGAGCTCTAACGTAAAAATGGGTTATTAAGTCTAAAACGGGGTTGATTTTGTCTGCGACATGTACAACTTTTCCGAGGTATTAGTGAACTTACAGTCTGTGTTAGGCTTTTCAATGGCAAAACAAATCTGGTAATCGTTTAGGATTTGCAGGAAAACGAACAAGCAGACAGTAAGTAACTACGACACGACTGTAAAGTACTGCAAGAATGCCTTCTCGTTGTTTTTTATGACATGTACATTCCTAATATAGTTGCGGAAATAATTATTCGACTATGTATGTAATAGCAAACGTCCTCTCGGCGAAGGTGGCCCGTGAGGATTATATTATGGACTTTTTCGTTGCTGCACAAGTTGCTATTTGATAGTAAAATCTTATCTTTCGTGCGGCAGGTTGTTTGCTTGGTGACGGTTGAATTCTTAGACGGTAAGCAGACGGCATAACCTTCGGCCCTAAAATGGCTGGCTGCCAGCTTTCACAGTCGTAGCGCAGCATCGGTGTGGTGTTGCCCATTCTGTGGGACTTGCAGTGCGTGCGATATTTCGAGGGTATTTAAGTTGCGAACATTGATGATATTTTAAATGTTAACCTGTATATATAATTTACTGATTTTATCTTTAGGCTTCGTGCCAACTAAGTACGAACCCTGACCACCAGACTTTTGAAGTAGCCCAACACATATACAGTGTAGCCCTCGCTGCTTGCACTTCGGTATGTCTGGTATTGGCGGGATGTTAAGTTCTAAGCATCGGGGGCATTATCTAAGTGGAATTTCGAATTATCCATCTTATCGTTAGGGATCCTGTAAACTGTCAAATATGACCGCTACAGCGCTAGAGTTTGACTATCGATTGTTGTGAGCAATTGTATAGTCTCTAAACATATTTACGTTGACTCATTCAGCACATGCCAAATTAAATTTCACCTCTGGATTATACTGATGAACTCCGAAGCGAGAGGATTATGGTTTAAGTGTAACTTTAAACTGTAGAGATAGAATTAGTTCTTGACGAGCAATTGAACTAGTTTTAAAAAACTGTAGAGCATGCAAACAATCATTTTTGTATTATATTATACCGTAGAGTTATTGTGCTTGCACCAAATTTGAAATGTTCATATGAACTAAATTAGGTTAAAGTGTTCAGTGTAATTCTTCGCAGGTAGAATTTATAGCAACACTTTGTGCCGTGCGTTACAGTGTAGCATAATGTTATATAAAATCATGAAAGAGCCGCAATGTGTGAAGTGAAATTGTGGTGTTGCGCGGGTAGGGCTCCTGTTTAGAAGTGATGGTAAATAGGTAAAAAATGAACGTAAGTTCTTCAATCCACCACGCACTTAAAATCGACATTTTTGTGTCTTACTGATTTAAGATCGGCCACAATGTATGAAGTGAAATGGTGGTGTTGTGCGGGTAGGGCTCCTGTAGTAGTGGTGGTAAGTAGTAAATAGGTAAAAACGAGCATAAGTTCTTCAATCCACCACTCACTCAAGATCGGTATTTTGGTGTCTTACTGATTTAAGATCAGCCACAATGTGTGAAGTGAAATTGTGGTGTTGTGCGGGTAGGGCTCCAGTAGTAGTGGTGGTAAGTAGTAAATAGGTAAAAATGAACATAAGTTCTTCAATCCACCATGCACACAAAATCGGTATTTTTGTGTCTTACTGATTTAAGATCAGCCACAATGTGTGAAGTGAAATTGTGGTGTTGTGCGGGTAGGGCTCCTGTAGTAGTGGTGGTAAGTTGTAAATAGGTAAAAAATAAACATAAGTTCTTCAATTTACCACGCACTCAAAATCGGTATTTTTGTGTCTTACTGATGTAAGATCAACCACAATGTCTGAAGTGAAATTGTGGTGTTGTGCGGGTAGGGCTCCTGTAGATAGGTGGTAATTAGTAAATAGGTAAAAAATGAACATAAGTTCTTCAATCCACCACGCACTCAAAATCGGTATTTTTGTGTCTTACTGCTTTAAGTTCATGTACATATCGTTATTAATATATGGCAATGGAGTGTGATGTTTTTGTGGTGGCCAACAATTCGTTAATCGACACTAGTATTTACCAATTATGGCTTGAAGGCTATTCAGCAAATGAAGCATGCGGATGGCTATTGAGTCGGGGAATCCTTGGTAACGACGACATTTCGGCGTGGGCTGATGAAGAATGTGTCCAATGTGAAGTTGCTGACCAATATCGGTTGTACGCGCTAGCCGAACGCTACATGGAAAATCCGGTCCACTTGAAAGAACAATGTTGCCTACAGATTTCGCCAGGTGAGCTGGAAGACTTCATTAACAAATATTACGATTTTGACGATGTTGTTATTCGTGAGTTTTTGGGTAAAAAACTCTCCGCAAAGGCAAGAAAAGACCTCGACGACGTGAGCGAGAAAACGTATGTTCGTCTTAAGAGTTGTCGGCGGCAGTTTGACAATTATCGCCAAATATTTAAAGTTGTTGAAGAAATGAAGGGATCCTTGGTTTATAATATTCAAAAGCACTTTTTGCTGTCTGAGTCGCTTGCAAAACGTTATGCAGCAAGCATTTTTATTACTAACAATCGGTTTGAAACCAACAAGAAGCGCCTTAGTCATTTGAAGCTAGACGATTTTGTTCAATGTGCGAAGCTAATGATTACCTATTGGTCGTACAGTTCGAGCGACAGTAAGTCCGAAGCGATGGATCAGGATATTGATCGGGAATTTTTGCAAGAATTACGATATTTTAAGCTGTTGTTGGAGAAAGAACATGCCGATGAGCTCAAGAGCGCTGCGTGCAAACGTTTAGTTTCGTCGATATCGAGTATCACAGCCGCCGATGTTGAAACTAGCTTCCGTAATATTCTACGAGTACTGATCAATATCGCTATAGATTTGAATAACGCACGTGATTTGCGTGATTTCTTTGTGGACGTAGTTGAAAAAGTTATCGATCCGTTTAAAACGGCAAAATGGACCAAGTCCGACGTGTCAACGCTTTTGCACGGAATTTCGGAGGCAGTCCGTACCTACGAACCGGTCAAGCGCCATACGCCTCTGCTTTTGATAACCTGGGATAGATATGCAAAAGTTATTGTTCCGACAACGTTGTATTTATATCATTAATTATTCGTGGTGTATATTATTATGGTAAGGCTTGGTCGACATTATATCGTTATTGCAAAATAATGCCGATAACAGATACCGATGGTAGAATGCCGATTCCATTATGAATATCAACAGGTACCGATATTCGGCCAAGCCCTAAATGCATGTAACATAGGATTACAACAGTTTGGTGGAAATTTTATTGATTGTCTATTTCCTGCCTTAGTTTGTTGTGTTTGTATGATTTTAAAAAATGAGTACGTGGGAATCTTGTCCTCAGCATGTCAGACTGAATTTTTCGTTATACTCTTGCCCAATCGTCTGAATTCTCATATTTCAGATTGAGACAGCCTTATAGTGGAATCTATGAGTGCCTCCCCCAGTTCGGATTTTGTGCCCCACCTAGAGCCCTGCGGGTAGAGTCGTTTTGCATACCCGTACCCGCCCGTGAGCCGGCACCCCGTACCCGCCCGTGAGCCGGCACCCCGTACCCGCCCGTACCCGTGAAACTTTGCCTTTACCTGCCCGCGGGTACCAGTTATAATTGCATGAAGCCAACTACAAAATGTCATGAATTATTATGTAGTCTAAAACAGCACGATAATTACAATGTGATTGCGAACCGTTATATGTTTGGTTCGTTCTTAAAATATGCTTTCGAAAAAGTTTACCGTTTAACAGAAAAACGCTTCCGTTTCGCCTTACATCTATCTATAATTGGACAAAAAAGCAAATCTATTGGCTATAAAAGTATTACTGTTATTATTTTTATTATTATTAGTCGAATTCGGACATTTCAGAAAGTTAGATAATTGTATATTTGTAAAATTTCACGGGTACAAACGGGTACCCGTAAAATCACGATGCCTACCCGTACCCGTAATGTGTTTACCCGTACCCGAAGACCTCTAGCCCCAGCCCCAGTTCGGATTTTTTCGGGATATTTTAACATTCGAGTAAGTGAGTAAGATTTCGTCTAAATAGTGGAATATTTTTGTATTTAACTAATATGGCTCCAGTACAATAAGACAAAAGTCCTGGGATGTGTTCGAACTAAAATTCAGGAGCTTTGTTAAAAAAGCTAAATAGAATATTTGGAATTTTGATGGTTTGAGTTTGTTTCAGTTTTACTTTGCCTTCAATCGTTAATTGTGCCACAAACTGCTTACCTTTGATATCGCTCAGGTTTTTGGCACTCCTGTCTGATCGTAATATTTGTACATCATCAGAGTGCGTTGGTTATGTATATATGTCCATGCTCTGCGTGCTGATTTACGTTCCGCTGGAGCTACAATAAAATTTGGATCAGGTCGAGTCCCCCTAGTGTATCATGCCAAGTCCACCTCCTCGAATAATTGTGTTTTGTCTCTCTATGCCAAAGCCCGAGCTTAGCGTGGGCACTAAAACCTCAATTTTTATTCCATCGTACTCGTGCTCAGATTTTTCTCTGTCATTGGTGCAATTTGATATTCGAGCATCTTTCGTAAACATCGATTATATAGCTAGGGGAAAGTCGCTATCACCGTTATATATATATCTTTTATATTGTTTTATAACATATGAGTTTACACTGAGCGTTTGATGTTTTTTCCTAACAGTGTGTAACGGAAGGCGTTAAGTTTGGGCTCATTCGAAATGCTTCACCTTTAAGTGGACTTAGATAAAGAGGTTGCCCAGAACTTCTGCATGCTATATTGTTAACGCCTGTCTGCGACAGAATTTTTTATATTTTATGCTTACTCCACATAATAGTTTTAAAAACCATCCAAATAAATATCATGAGTTGTAGCTATTATAATTACAGACAGAAATAACAGCAGATGTTTCGCCAATCGTTACTGAAAAATTCGCGATTTATTCGCAAACGGTTTGCCAATACTTTTGTAAAAATTAAGAACGATTTTTCTGTCTTTGTCCGTAGCTGTAAGATTAATCTTTGGATACCGTATTCGTGCGTTTAACTAGTAAATTTTTCCATTCCCACTGTGTTTAGTGCACTAAGTTAACTTTAAGTAAATATAGCTTATAAAGCGTCAATTTGTGTATATGCAGTGTTTGACAGTTTTATAATATTGTAATTGTAGCAGTGTTGGAAGAGAGACGGTTTGCCCGAATTATTAGATTAAATCGAAAACTGAATGGTGTATAACATAATGTATATAATGAATGTTTAAAAGCATATGTGAACAACAAGCAAAAGCTGTACACAAAAGGGTTTTTCAATTATTGAAGTATAATTTATCATCAGGTGGTCTTCGGATTTTCTGTATAAGATGTTTTTTGTTGTTCTTGCTTACGTTGCGGCTATCACATAAGTCAATTCTTATCGATAACGATGCATTATAGGCGTACGTATATATATCTTTTCAAATGTCCACATAATTGGGACTGCATTAATTTTGTGCTTGTCACAGTAAAAATGCTATGAGTAGCAAAGACCAACGTCAAAAGGTCGAACTCCGATCACGATGTGTATTGGATCCGGCAGACATTCCATTTTACGACTTGTGCCATTTAGCTGGTGTTGTAATCGATCAGGATGTGTTTAAATATTTGAATGAATTGCTCAGAAAAGGAGTCGACCCTAATGCTGTGATCGCTTTGCTTAACGAAATTATGTCGCTGAAGGATGAACAAAATTTGCAGAGGCAAAATCAACCCAAATACTGGTAAGTCCAGATAATAAAAAATTTAATTTTTGTCAAGATTGTTCCAATGGTACATTACTTAATGAATATCTATACAGCTATCCTGTCATTTGGCTCTTATTAGACGATAGTTCGTAACAATTTAAACATTCCGTATACGTTTCTTATTTATACATCCTTAGGGCGCTTGTCCATTTGTTTTTGTGAAGCCAAATGCGCAACACTGTTTGTTAGAAATGTTGGGTGCCGGCTCAATTCCTCTGATAGTTTTGGGTTACAGAAGTAATTGCCGTTGGTTCTTATAGACATTATAAACATTCAAAAGTAAACTCCATAACGGAAGAAACTGTTGACAGCCGATTTTGCACAAAGTTCAATGACGCTAGGAGCCACAGGTATATCGTCCAATAACTCAATTTTGTGGGTATATAGCGTGTATTTAGTGATATATATACTTTAAATTTTGTTGCCACGTGTTGTATATACAAATGTTTTATCCAAATAGCACAACTATCTTTGCTTGCATGTAAAACAATTCCAAAACTTCGGAGGGATTTGGCTAATTATTTTTTATTTATATAATGTATTTACTTAACACATTCATGCGTAAGTGTTTGTAACTTCACAAGTTGACGAGCTAGTGTTGAATATCGCTAATTTTCATGACATAAACAACTCGAAATTGGAAACTGATACGACCTTATGTGGTATACTGAAAATATGTCTGCTATAGTGTTGCAGGAGACTAATGGACTCAATACTGATATATTGGGCCAAATTCAAAGCAATCTGGTCTTTTCAGTTTGTAAGATGACTCAAATTTAGGTATTGTATAAAGTTTAAATGGAATACGTCTACCACTAGTGTCAACTAAATATTTGTCATTACGCGTTAAAAGTGAAAATATTGGGCCAGATTCTCTAAAATTTCACTCGTGTCATATGTAGCTTCATAGTAGGTACACCAGGGTTATCAAGTATGACCGTCGACTGAATTTGGCTCAAATTTTAAATCTGATCATTCACTAAGACAATAATTTGCATTTGTCATCTGTAATCGCGGGATAGCCATTCCGTTTTGAGTATGTTTTCATAAACCTTGTCCAGCTCAGTACCCTAACAATGATTTCGGTCACCCGTGTATCTCGTCAGCAGACGGGAACAATGAGGAAGAATCTTTTATTTATATTCAAAGTTCTGCTACCACCAGTCAATGGATTGACTGCTCCGATTTTTCTATAGTTGTATAAAGGGAGAGCTTGTCGGCATATCTATGAATTATTTCATTCCAATGGATGTTAAATTTGAGGGCTGTGCATTACTCTGGTTTCTAGCTGTAGACCCAACGATCCTATCGAAGCATCTAGTTAAGTAAAATAATGAGCGAATGGCAGCGGTGTCTGTGTTTTCGTAATATCAGACATGCGGGGTTTTATTTCAATTATGCTTTCCGAGTGGTTTTATGAATTTGTCCTAGGCCTGAACGTGCTTTATAGTTTCCAATAGTTAAGGGATTAGTTGTGATTGTGTTGTGCCTGCGTAGGCGCCTGGCGCTGACTCAAATTTATTTCTGATAAAATTTAAATATATTCTGCAACTCATAAAAAACTCAGAAATCAGAGTCGAGACATGTGAACTCTTATAAGAGAAGTTTTATATATATATATTCAAGCATACTTCAACATTAGCTGACAATAATATATATATATATGTGTAGCTATTGCTAATTTCAAACAAAATTCGGTGATTCTCACCTAGAGTTTATACACAATACTATTACCTGCTGCGACAACAGCTTTGATATCACGAAGATTACTGTTTTGGGAGCTACAATAAAAACTTTAAAGACTACTTTGATATATAATGTAAATTTGTTTTGTAAATTGTCAAGCTGCCTTTTATCAATACAGAGCGATGATAAAATATTCACTTTAGCAAAAAAATTTCATATTGTAATACAAGAGCAACACGTAGTATATATATAATTTGTGTAACCCGGTGATTGTTTTTCAGTTCCTGAGACATGACACGAATTTGTGAACAAACTGCCGCAGCACCTTCGTGTGGTCTTGGTGATGCTGACAGCCGGATTTATTTTTGTGACCTAAATATTCTTCACGATCCTTTGGATCCTCCCAGAACTGCACGTCTTGTTCGGTTTGCCATTTTTTTGGGCTACGACATTGTTGCCCTCAACGTGGATATCGGTGAGGCGGTAATATCTTCTAATTTGTCCGGAGATACTGTGCCAACAAAGAAGCAGCTAAAACAAACCCTAGTTGATATCCCAGAACCGTTTACTCTACCTTCAGCTGAAATTGACATGGCATTCATCGATGCAAAGCGACCGCTAAGCGAACGTAAACGTTTTCGCCAGTACAGCCGCCTTACAGCAACAATTTCAGTATCGGGATTTGTTCATAACCTCCTCAAGCATCCAACTGTATCGAAATATGACATTCTTGCAATACGACCATCCGATGAAGTTATATTCAATGCGATTATTCGAAAACCCGAGCTAGATATTGTAACATTCGATCCAGCGATATCGCCTCGTCCGCCGTGGTTGAAAAAGAAGAAGCTGATTCAAGCTGGAATCGTTGCTCAGAGCGGACTGTCGTTTGAAATTACGTATTCGCCGGCAATATTATCGCTGTCTAACGAAATGTTTCCGAGCGATTTGGACTTCGATGTCACTGACCGAGCACGGCGGCAGCAAACATTTGCAAATGCAGCTGACTTGTTCCACGTCACACGAAGAGGACGCGGAGTTGTGCTAAGTTCAGGCGCGTCCCAACTGGGTCATTTGAGGTGCCCGTACGACGTGGCTAATATGTCGATGGCTTTTCGAGGTTGGCGATCGCAAGACGGAATGCGTGCGATTACAAAAACTCCACTCGATACTATTTTTCGGGTTGAAACAAAAAAGAAAACAATAAAGGGCGTGATACAAGTGTGCCCAGTGGATCAAGCTCCTGAAGCATTGGTTCGAAACTTAGCCAAAATACCACAGTTTAAGAGCGAAATGGACACAGATAATACTAAATTAGATATTGATGATGCAAAATCTGCGAAGATACTTTCGGATGATACGCGTGAGGATTCTTCTGATGTTTCAGCTGCGAAGCGTCCCAAGATTGACCAGTGAAATTTTGGAACAATCTACCCAGCGTACTTCAACAGCGTTGTATGTGTAATATCTCACTGTCATAGTTTATTGGAGTATCTCACTGTTTAATACCTCATGCCCTAAGATTGACGCCCTTAAGCTATATTTACCCCTTTGAGGCCCTGCAGTTCACCCCAACACCCGGCAAATTTAATTAATGATGAGCAAACGTAGGAAAAGTTCTCATGGGGACCCATTACATAAGAGCGGTTATATTGCTGGGTGTCCCGCCCCCGCCGAAACCTTTTCCTTCCGTAAACTGACGGGCTTTGGGAATATATGGCTAACTGTAACTTTGAATGAATTGTTCATTGCTTGGTTTCAAGCCGCACTGTTCGTAAGATCTTAACCATTCTGGCAAAAAACAGTAACGTAATACTGTAGTCTAGATTTGATAGATTAGTTTAAATTGATAATAGATTTAAATAAATATAATAGATAATTTCTAAAATACTTTTTGTAAAATTTCTTGGTTGATTAGATGTCGAACAAATCTACATGGGTAATAATGTTTGCAAACGTTCCTAGTACCGTTTTCGTTCGTCACAACGAAATGATTAACTTCGACTGCGGTCGGGTAGCATAGGATTTTTTGGAATCGGTATTAAAATATTTAAAAGCTACGAAAACGTTTTATGATAAAATTTTTTGAGCTCGTTATGGTGATGTTTATCGGTTATTTCCGAATAGTTGAAGATTTATGGCATTATGTTGCTAGTATGAACGGCATTTTTGGTCTTGAAATTTTTATACTGTCTGGATATTATTATACTTGGTTATTTATTTCGAAATGGAGGTAGTATATATGTATAGTTAATATCGTATAGTACACATGTATACATGGGTATTTATCCATATATATGTATGTATATATATGCGCAAGCATTATCAAAAAAGCTTGATTCTATGTGTAAATTAATGATCTGATATGTTAGATATCCAGAGTGTTTGTTCATTGCTTTTTTCGTAAATCTAAAATGCCTTACGGTTTTGTACGAGGATGTATGTTTCTTCAAAGGCTATGCAGTTCTGCGTAAAAAAATCTGTTTTGTTTCGATTTAGTGCGGTTTAATAGATGTAATCTATTCGTGGATAATATATCTAATATTTTATGACTTGTTCAGTGCCCAAGCCGACTCTATAATGTTCAGTGTTCGTGATAAATATCATCAAGTTTTTGTCTATTCAAGGAAATTCGTTTAGTACTAACGATTAGTGTGAGTTCTAAAGCACGACCGGATGGATTGCGTGAACTGAACTGTGTTAACATTTAACGCTGAATAACTGTTTGGCTGTACTTTCTGTGGTAGACAGCGTAATGATCCACCGTTGCTGCTACGTTAGCTTTATTGCAGAGAGCAGTTGCATTCTCTTTTCATACTCATGTTATTTGCAGAAGGTCTGAATATCTGTATACTGCTCCCTAATAAAGGCTTTGCAAAAAATTTTATACCATATACATCCGTCACTTATAAAGCCACTCTCAGCAACAGCAAAGCCAATGCGGTTTATGATCTAACGTACTATTGTTTTAGGTCTTAGTCGATCATGGAAAGACCTATTCAGTTACGTAAATACTGTACCTGCATTTGAACATGAGAAAATTTATTTTTGTCAAGTTACTCATGATGTCACTGGATCGATAAATAACTTTATTCGATGCTTAATATCTATTCAGACAGCTTTGACTTTGCGTTGATTCAAATGATTTCCGGCCCAAATTTTGAAAGCATCGACGACAATTGAACAGTTGATTTTGGCCACTTGGGAGTGTCCCAAATTTCGATCATAAATTTTACCACTGCCGTGAGATAAAAACGACAGCAAAATCCTCTAATCGAGAGGTTTTTCTTTGAACTTGTGTAGTTTTTGTTAGAAGAGACAATGTTTAAACAATGCTCCAAAAATTGAAATTTTCAAATTTTTGAATAAATGGGTTTCCTGCACGTTGAGAAGTAAGTTTTTATTATCGCGTTAAACGCACAGATTTCGTCATTTTTATCTTCTATTGTGCCCAATATTAACTATGCGGACGGTGCTGGGGCTAAATTTTCTAAGTTTCGGCATTAAACAGATTTCCATAATTTTCAATTTAGTTATAAGTACAGGGTTAGGGCAACTCTGTAGGCTTTCGAATGGGCTGAATATGATGATAGCAGCTATCTTTGGATGGCATGTATCCAATTAATACAGAAGCGCTAGATGTCTAGAACATAAAAAATAACACTGGAAATCTTAATGCATTGTTGTAGAGGTAACAAATGGAGCCTTGTGCCTTTGTTATATGCTGTAGATATCCATAACGTTCCCCTTGATATATTAATTACTGGTGTATTTTTATCTTTTTGTGCCTTTTGAAGGAAGCTCAGGAAATTCAGATTGGAACCTCACCATAGGCAAATCATCGAAACTGTTTTTCCCATTGCTGCGCCAGTTACTAGCGATATATATAATGCACGTGGTGCATTATACAGCTTCGGCGGTGTCTTAATTTGAAATATAATTACAGTACTTTGTGATAAAGCGTTTACGAATATTTTCAAAGTCAACATTATTTAATATATACATGATTTTAAAATTTGTGATCACATAGGAGCGCAAGTACTAATACTTTAAATTTTGACTTCCCGTTAACAGACTGACAGGTATAATTATTCAAACCTTGTAATTTTGTTACAGTTTATATATTTTGTATAGCAGAACGATTGTTGGTTTTGCATGTACACGAAATGTTATAAAATATAATGGGGTTGGGCATACGAACTTGTCTGAACCGGGTTAATGTAGCCAACTTTCATTTTCAGGGTACCACTGTGTTTGCCGAGAAATATCTGCCTTTAAAATTGCTATGATCCGGGATAGTTAACTCAAGCAGAGGTCTCCAACAGTTTGCTAGTTTTGATTGATTCACATTGTTGCTGTGATAACAATGCTAGATAGAATGTCAGAACGTTAAGAAGTACAAAATCGGAAACTGAATTACAGAAGAAGACCATAAATTGAACACTTGTGATCTGCGGAACCGGGATATACATATCTTCACGTGACTTCGTACAAATATTCATGATACAATCCTGGTTATAGATTATTATAAAAATAATAAACAAAAGCGCCATAATCTTAGTGAACACACTCAAATGGCCGAAATTTGTGGCACATTATCGGATGCAGAAGAAGAATCGAAACAAAGCGTGTCGTACACGGCCAGAGAAGACGTCGAAGCCCCGGGTAAAATTTTTTTCTACATTTCTCAAGTGTACCTACATTTTCAGGTTTGGCGATCATTGTCCTTGGGATGTGCTCAATTAATTTGACATTATTGTTTTTTATGTTTTGTGAAACTTTTACAATGCTAATTCAATTAAGAATCCCAGTGTCTCCTGTTAATCGCCAATATGGCTTCTTTTAACCATTTGGTGCGCAATAAAGAATACTGTCAGCGCCCGATATAGGCATTCACTGTTCTTTACCTTAGGAAACAAAAATACTTCTTACATGTGAAATGTTAGCTGTAAATGTTAGTTAAAAATTCAGTGTCAAATAGTTAAATATCATTTCTAAGTCATAATCAATTAGGTCCTTCATGTCACCCACGAAAATAATCCGATTACGCATAATGCTCGCCAAGCTTCAGACACTTCGCACTGGTAGTTTATAATTTCCCACTTTACGGGTCGCCTACTTTTTGGTCTCTTCATCTAGCCCAACTTATGGTTTACACCAACCGCGTTTAGGGCAAGGTCCAAGGTAATGAAATCCAGTGGTTTGGCGGGAACTTCAGCATAACTCATTTTACGCAGTGGTTGCGTAACAACCCATTCATGGCTTGTTTTGCGTAACAATCTTCTTCCTCTCCGTTTAGAAAACAACAAACGTGCGTTGTTTAATGCTATTCTGAAAAGATGAATAGAAACCTTACGATACCCTGTCTATACTTTCCTTGGAATATAACAATAAGATAATATTTGATACTAAGTCAATCCCACCCATATCATCAATTCAGCTGTCACTATACCTACTCAAATTCGCTTTCAGAATACGTATATACTCTGTAGTTAAGATATTAGATTTTGTTCTGTTTTATGTAGTTTAGATTTACTAGGAGTATCTATGTTATACAAACGATTATGTAAGTGTGAAATGATATATCTTCAAGGTATGAGAATGGTTGCCGCGCATGACGTCTATATATACGTCATGGATCTATGTAAAAAAGTTTCGCGTGCAACACCTAATCGTAAACCATAACTGTAAAACATTTGCCGCACGCGCACACCAATTACAACTCATTATAAACATCAGTATAAAATTATATATTTATCGAGAAATTTTTTCGAAAATATCGAGTACCAAGTGGAACAATAATTGGTATTCAAAAACGAAAAAATTCATAAATATGACCGAAGTCGCTATTTTCTGAACAGTCTCGTGGAGCTGAATCGATTGAGATATGCAAAGAATCTGAAAAATTTCGGCCAATATAAATTTCAAAAAACATTTCGGCCATATATATTTATGAGAAATATAATTCTTCGATTTTTTTGGCTATACCGTAATACCCAAAATTTTCGACGACCGTATAATTGCATATAATGTATCATTCGAACCAAATTTACTAGTTCAGTCAAATAAGCGAAATTGGTTCATGGGTTTACAGCTTAGTCTTAGCCTTAGTCTTAAATATTCGCATAAACGAAAGTAACTCCTTAACCTTAGAACCGATTCGACTGATTTCAACACCATTCGTCGTCACACAGCTCGTTAATGCGGTTCGAATGATGTATAAAATATTGTATATTTATCGAGAAATTTTTAAGTGCCAAGGGGAGCAATAATTTGTAAACCAAAAACTAAATCAGAAATATATATGTACGAAGTGGATATTTTCATACCAGACTCGTGGAGCTGAGTCGAATGGTGCCAACATTACCAATGTATCAGTAAAATTGCTGGATTTTGAACTGAGGGATTTTAGTAAAACACCTTAAAACTGATTATCTGGGTGCGCTGTAAACAGATAGAACAAAAAATGAGTCACGTAGTGCTGAGTCGAATGGTGCCAAAATTTCCAGTGTATCTGCAAAATTGTAGGATTTTGAGCTGTTGGATTTTAGTAAAACACTTTAAAACAGATTATCTAGGTGCACTGTAAACAAATAGAACAAAAATGAGTCTCTTAGAGCTGAGTCGAATGGTGCCAAAATTTCCAATGTATCTGCAAAATTGCAGGATTTTGAGCTGGGGGATTTTAGTAATACACTTTAAAACAGATTATCTAGGTGTGCTGTAAACTGATGAACAAAAATCACCTTTTTGTCCAGAATATAGCTGAGGTGGCGCCTCCGTTATTATTTCTCAGAAGCTTTTCAACAAAAAATTATCTCGAGCTGCCACAATTTTTATACTGAAAATTCCAAAAAGGAATCGCTTAAGGGGTTAAAATCTATATAACGAAATCTCAATTTTTTGTATGTAAACGTTTTGGAGTTGGTATATATAATTAATGAAGCATTTTAATATTGTCAGCTACAGTACACGCCAGAAATGACAGTCGCCTTTGAAGTCACCGTACAGAGTTATAATATAGTGCGACCAGCTGCCATATTTGGTGCGGACCGTATATACGATAATTCATAGTCGCAGCAAGCCAGTGGTTTTTTATGATTCAAGTGTGGCTCCAAATAATGGCTATTTGTTATAATATATATATCCGGAAGAAAAAAAGAGAGAGAGTGGATGATTATCGTTTCGGTATCAGCACGGTTTTTAGCAAAACATAATTGTCACGCACTGTCGACGCTTCGTTTCCCTTTCAAAACAGACGGGTTGTAGTATAGTGTCCGCATGTTGTATTACCAGAGATGTATATAATGCAAAAGTTGTTTGCTATCTGTTGCCTTAAAAAGATGATCCAGAATGTGGTTCTTTATACCAGCCCTATGGAAAATCCTGTTTTCGTTAGCAAAGAAAAGTTTATACGTAGAAATGTCATTTTTGCGTTGTAAAATTCTCACTCCATGTTTGGTGTTGAAAACGTATGCAGCTGTTGTAACGTTAATTTTTGACGTCAGCAGGGGACTTTCCGAGACCATACCTCTAAAATGCTCAATTTGAACTTGCAGCTGAGGTTTTGGAAGCATTCTACTGAGCTCCACGAGACGGTTCAGAAAGTAGCCGTTTCGGCAATATTTATGACAAAAAATTTTCGATTTTTTGGGATCCCAGTGGTACTCAAAATTTTCAAACAATTTCTTGCATAAATATACATCACACGTACCATCCGCAACGTAATGACGCGTTCGGTCGATCGGTGGTAAAATCAACTCTATCGGTTCATGGATTAATGACTTAGGCTTAAGCCAATACGTGAGCTTAATGTTAAGCTAAGGATTTTAAGCCAATGCCAATAACTGCTTAACGCATGATCGGATTAAAGTGGCATTATCACCATTCGACTTAGCCCCGGCTCGAATGATGCATGTAAAATTATATATAAAAAATTCAGGAAAATTTTAAGTATCTAGGGGCGGGTATGGCTAAAATTTGGTGATTGGGTCATATTTTTTATTTCAGATGCAAATACGTTGTCGATACCCACTACTAATGCAATTTCATCTTTGGAGCAGGAAGAATTAGATCATTACGAAACATTGTTTTCGTTTCGTTACAGTGAGCACGATCCGGACTTTCGCAAACTTTCGCTTCATCCGCTGCCACCACCTCCAGTTGTCTGCCCGTGGGGTGATTCGAAGCGAAACTTTGACTATACAAGGTCAGTATCAAATTATATAGCTGTTGTTTTAATAGCTTTTCAAAAATGTAATGTTCCGTTTCAAGGTGTCAAACAGTATAATTTGGTGTATGCATATATAATAGCTAGGTGTCACAGGCAGCTAATTCCTAACTACCGAGACGTTTGAAGGTCACTTAGTGCCAAACTTTGTTTCATATGTATCTGGTGTCTTCGCTGCTTGTTTGTAACTGTACAGTAATCTTGAAAGATATGTACATGCCAGGGAGTAACCGGAATTCCTGTTCCGCCGAAAATTGTGTTCCGGTTGCGGTTCCGGCAGAGGGCAAAATCCATACCGGAACCGGAATTCCGGTTTAAATATTATGTTTGAAATATTCGGCATTTTTGCTTCATCTGTGATCCAAATATATGTAATATTACAATGATCAAGCACCAATAAAACCAAGTGAAAGAAAAGCAATTTGCCGAGTGAAATGTAAGTAGAGCACATAATTTCAATCTTAACCTGCAGGAGTTTGTTAACAAATCAAAGCCAGGTCGATGCTTGAGCAGCTATTTTACACATTCAGAAGTCTACAGAGTATGTTACATTTAAATCGGTCCAACTCGGTAACAGAGTATGGATTGTATAGAAGTACTAAGCTGTAAGCTAACATTGCGTCAAACACAAGCCAGTGCGCTTGCAAACTTCGTAAATCAATCTACATTGAAGTAAAGTAACGTTATCTGCAACGCCTTGGCAATGAACAGTATTGAAACTGTGCGAGCAGTATAACAGTTGGTCTCATTTATAGCGTTGTGATTAGAAAGTTATAATCATTGCCATCTAACTAACGGGCATTGCTTGCCCAATGCTTGCCTAAACAGTGTCTCTGACCACTGATCAAAAAATTAATATCTATTATTTTCTCTTAGAACCACATAAACCAATAATTTCATGTTTCCCACAGAACAACAAGTAACAAACATATGCGTAGTAAAGGGAGGCGACTGGACTCAGAGCGAAAGTGTTTATTCTACGCTCCATGTGTTGTAAGCACATTCAATTTGACGCAGTATGCGCAAGGTTGTTTTGTTGAAGGCATTTCTTGCTCGGGGTGTTCAAAAACCGACATGTTGATCTATAAATAAACATTATTAGCTCAGTTTCTGTAAAGTTTCAGAAAGGAAATAATGCCATTGCAATACATTAAGTTTAACGTAAAAGTTATTTTGAATGCATTTTAAACCCACTATACTTTCATTTCTTCCTTAATCTGTTTTACTATATATAAATTTCGAAGACCAAGTTCCGGATCCGGTTTAAATGGACGGTTCCGGTTGCTGGTTCCGGTTCCGGTAAATTTCGGTTTCGGTTATTCTTTGGTACATGCATATTTAAAAGTATGTCAGGCTACGTTTTGTAGTATAGATATGGGTTGCCGTTCTTTGCGTCGACAGCATTGCTTTAGTTGAAATTAATTTTATAATATTGAACAGTTTTTCAGGGTACTGTGGGACATAAGTGGGTGAGGCGGTGCACGTGGGGCTACGTATTTTTTGTGGCGTATAGAATACACACTTAGTTTAGTTCAGTATGTACTTGGATCAATATATAGATGTTCTACCGCCGGGGAAGGGGGTTCATTCCTACCTGAGCTGGCCGCAACCCCGACATGCCAGCAGCCGACCTCGGCATTTTGACCCCGAGATTTTTCAAATCCAGGACCGCAACATTTTTGCTGTCGACGACTATCATGAAATATGTTCAATTTCTGTTAGAATTAAAAAAATCGTTTTTATGCTGCCAACACGCCTTTAATCAGACTAGAGTTTGTATTTATTCCCAATCAATTAGCAAGTCACAAACCGAGGGGAAACGGAGCTCTGGCTTTTCTACAGTGGGCGTGGTACCTCCACTTTCTAAATCCCGCATTTTCGTTAAATTTTCCAGATGTCCGCCTCCCACTCGGCCAGAACGCCCAGGTTCAACTAAATCCAAAAGTTTTATGTATTAAAGTTCATGTTTTTTGTATATAAAATGTTTTTAAACATTAATTACCAATATTTCTAATGCTAAAATGCCGTTTTATATCTTGAAAATACATTCCCGGCAGTAAAACTACATGAAAATATGGAAATATTTAGTATTTTTAAGCAAAATTTATCTCCCTACGTTTGAAATTTCCCGGAGAATGAACGTACCTCTTCGGAGAGATGTGGACAGGTCAGGAGTTTGTATGCGTACATTGGGCTTTAGTGGCAATTTTGTTGTTCAAAATTTAGCTTACTGAAGCACTTTAACGTCCCATGATAACATTATTGACCGGAAATTATATTTCAATGTCATACGTTCAGTAGGGTCAGTTTAGTCAAATCGATGAACTCTTTATTTTTCCGCTATTGACCAAAAAGACGAAAAACTTTTTGAGATTAATTGAATAAAGTGAAATCACAAATTTTAAGAAATGATAATGTTTGAAGAGTTAGTTTTACGTTGTGTAACCTCAACGCTTGTCGTATTTGTTGCATGACATGCAAATACAAATGCTTTTTTAGAATTCGGCAATTGAAATAACAAATTTTACGAAATATAACTTGAAGAGTGTTTTTGCGCCGTGGGGCAAAACGTTTGCCTTATTTGATGCATACTACGCAAATACAATTGCTTTTGTCTTATTGAGCAACCAAGAAAACCTATAGACACATTCTAATAACCTACATACATCTTTTTTAAAAAAGTAGCATAATTTGATTAGGTTTGGTGTCAAATTTTGCTCTGTTCCCGTCCCACATGATTAATAACCCACTTAATCTGGGGTTAAAACAATGAAGCTAACATAAATAATCCTATAACGATATCGTTCACTCTCATCGAGCAGAAAACTATGTAAAAATTTAGGAAATTTATTTTTTGGTGGTATTTTTATACATTGACCCACAACTCGAAAACAGCTGCTCTGAATAAAATTCATAACAGCAAAGTTGTTTCTTTGGATGGACGGATTATATATTTTGCTCTCAGCATTTTTCGATAAATTTAGAGTTCGGCCTGTAAAATGCTGAGTGACACCAATTATTGTCAAAAGCAAAAAGTCTCCAATTTGTGTTGGCCATGTGAAAATCTAGGTAGAAACTCATGGAAGCGGTGTAAACACAAAGCTACGTGCACTACTACATTGCATTACGCGTAAATAAAATATAAAAAAACTAAACGAATTTCTATCAATCTATTAAGCGTCGAACTATCGGAGAACAATATTTTTTCATTTAGGCGCTATTTGGAGAAACTTCGCTCGCTCCGTTCCAAAAACTAAGCTTTTGGCATGATTGAACCCGACTTGTATGCTCCCTCCAGGTTTTGGAGTGTGGTCAGAGTTACCCCAGGTTTTGAAAGAATTTCGGGCACTCTTCTAGTTTACCATCTACAGCAATCTAATTTTAACAGTACACTACTCTGTTATATTGGGTTTGAGCATAGGTTCAGATCCATCAATTTGGTGAAGAGCTACATATGCGACGAACAGATGGAGAGGAAAATGTTCGAAATATTTTAGGGAACTCCGCCGCTGCGCTCACTCAGTTTCAATAATAAGGAAGTAAAATGTGTACCGCTAAAATGGGACTACTGTAAACAGATAAACTAAAAGAGTGCCGAATTTCGGAGCCTTTGCTACTCGATGTATTATATACTTTAATTTAATTGTGCGCCACTTCGACGCTCTGTATATTTCTTTTATGGAGCGAGAATTTTTATAAAAAATAATTCTATTTTACTGCCGTAAGAAGTTTGTCCTGTAGCATTATTGTCAATTATTCTGCTAATTTGGAGTAAAACTAACAGTTTTAACATTATAGACTTCGTGTTTTTCGTGGCATTGATATGAGATATTTCTGCTAAATACATTAACATTGTAAGTATTTTTTCTATATCTTAGACGTGGTAGAGGAGGCAGGGGGCGTGGCGGAGAACATCGTTTAAGTGGTGGAGATAGTGAATCCTCATCTACAGCGAGCGCGGAATATTCGTCTGAGCAACAACACCAACG
Organism: Trileptium ribeirensis; assembly: GCA_030248225.1. Lineage (NCBI taxonomy): Eukaryota > Metazoa > Nematoda > Enoplea > Enoplida > Thoracostomopsidae > Trileptium > Trileptium ribeirensis. Next base: position 130,081 of record JASANE010015840.1, read on the forward strand.
TGGTCGCGGTGGACCTTTCAGAAGGAATCGTCGCCACCATCATCGTTATCATCCGGCTGCTCATCAGCCTAGCCCTGAGGTCTTGCGACAACTAGCATTGGCCCAAAAGCAATTTCCGCGACGTGGTTCTCCTGAGCTTGTGCGAAATTACGACGGAACCTATCACGAGTCCTCATATTCAGCGCTTATGATGCAACATCACTTGCAACAGCAACACCACCAAGTACAGCCAGTGACGTCGGCTGACGAACAAACTGCAGAAGACAAGAATAACACAAAATGATTATCAAGTCGGTCGACTTATTCTCTATTATCCAATGCTGTTTCTCTGACGACGTGAAGACTGGTATTGCTGGACCGTTATAACACTGGCAAGCTTGGCGGAATGTTTCAACGCACTTATTGGTAGCCCCGTGTTTTTACGGATTTGGATAATATATTCAGCAGTGTTGTGTTTTGTTTTACATGCCGAATAGCCTACCATGGATGGTTAATTTAATATGTTATTTACGTGATTGTTTAGATCGATATGCATTGTTGTTTGTGACATAATCATTGCTTTTACACACAACTGGTGTACAACAGGGTGTGCACATGCTTGATTTTGGGAAAGTTTCGTTGGATGTGTTGAGCAACTTTCAGAGAATTCTACATTTTTACGAAATTGTGCATACATTGTCTTCGTTAAATACAATCATGCGTTGTTCTACATTTCGTTGGGTCATTTGGTGCGATTTCTTAAGTGCCGAACCGTCCAGACGACAATGACTTACTGTTGGCTTATTAAAATTGGAACTTAATATAATCTGGTATATTGCAATCTTAATAATCGAAAACTATATAAATGGAAAGTAATCATAATAAATAATGTTATCAACGATCGCCAATGCAGTACAAAACAAAGCTTATACTGTATCATGCGTGAGTTATGAAGACAGGATTCTTGACAAATGATATAGCGTGACTTCTGACGGTGTAAAGTCCACTTTGAAATTTGTTTTATCTTACGATTCGTAAAAACGTATATATAACAGCAATTTATCAATTGTTCAGTAATTTTGCGCGAAATTATATGTTTGTATTTCTATCTCGTAAGTGTATATACAAAAAATCAAAATTCTGTTTTGTTGCTAAACGAGCGCGACAGCCAAAAGACGTTAGCTTAGGGGTATAACTGGTTACGACAGGGCTATGCCGGAGTAGGTACCCAAAATTGCCTTTCAAAACAATTTTTTCTCATAATTTTCCCACATTTTTGTAATCTTTCGCTCGGGTTTTTTGTAATTTTTCTCTTAATTGGTGAAATTTTTGGCGGGGCCTCGTGTGCGACGCCTCAGAAATAGGATGTGGCCACCAAATGGACACCTTGTACTTTTTGAAGCGGAGCGAGTGGAGTTTAAAATGACGGCGCTAGGGAGAAAGTCTTAAAATTTGTTCTTTGTATGTTTGTCTTACACATAATTCACCTTCGGGTGGATGGATTTCGATACATTTTTGTTCGATTACAAAAGTGTTCAAGAAGTGCCGTTTCGGTTGTAAAGGGTTTGCCAAGTCCGGCCGTACGAGTACCAGTCTTTCGCAGCCCATGTCTCGCGGCTTCGTACCGATAACGTAGACCGCCATGCAGAATCGCCTTGTCGATATCTACAACTTTGCTAAGATCTCTATTTTATGGAATCACTTTCAGGGTGGCTGTGGTCCGAATATAGTTCGTGCCATTTGCCTGAAATATCCATTTTTCAAATTTAGGCATGTTATTGCGTGTTTTTGCCATAGAACGAGTGTGTATAAGGTAACCAATCACGGTGGATACGATGGTTTTGTTATTTAGAGTCCAGCGTTACTTTATTATATCATTACATGGGCTTTCAATGGCTTTACGTTCGTGAACCCGATTTGCAAAATGCTGTTTGTTTTCATTTACATTGTTATGTTTGGCGGGCGCGGCATTAAGAATGACCTATACATATGTTTTTTCAGAACGTCGAAGGCAATGTTTTGGTTATCTAAAGTCCAGCATGTATAGGGTTTCGGCACAATAACCGATTTCCAGAATGTAGTCTGTTTTCTGTAATTTGTTTACTTAATGTGCGTACACGGCTTCAAGAATAGTCTATATATTGGTTCGGTTATCTAAAGACCAGTGTGAAATACTTTATGCTTTGTCGGTTGTTTTAGATGTATATATGCAATGAGGATCAATGAGGTTTTATGTTTTTCAATAGGTTCAGTGTCCCAGATGTTGTTAGGGTGGTATGTACATCAAACACAGTCTGTTAGAGGTTAATAAATAATGAAACTTATGAATGAAAACACGCTCGCTGCGTTTCATGCGAGGTACTAGCAATACACCATGCAACGCTTTAAACAATATAATAGTAGACATTCTTTAAGTTGATTCTTTCGATTACCCTACACTTAAAATGTTTATGGGGATTACATAGCATAATTATAAATATCTTGCAATCCTTAAGGTTTGCTAATATTACATACGAATTTATGATACTTTTTATTAAGCGCGAGCTTTGTTTTCATACTTACTACATAAACAAAATTAGTTTATAAAAAACGCCTGTTGCGTAGAAAATAACTACGTGCTTGCAATGACTAAATATGAAATTTTCAATATTTTTCGTGATATTCAAGAGGACATAACCTTTTTCTGGAAAATCACATAACAGCCCTAACTCAGTTTTTAAGTATATGAAGCATAACCATTTTTGACAATGCACGTGAGCAATATGCTTTTGGCGCTGTTATTCCGCAAGTTTGTAATTTGCCTTTAAACTTTAGCCTGCGACGTAGCATAATACCTCTCGCTCTGCTAATCGTTCCATCTGCGCGTACACGAGTTATAATAACAGTTTCTATATAAACACCTAGTAAGAATTTCCCGATATAATTTGCAGTATCCTTTTTAACCCTTTCGTGGAATTTGACAGTGTCTACTGTACCGTACAGAAAAGGAAATGGTGTCCTAGGCGCCATATTAAAGTGCATAAAATAGCGTTGGGGTACTACCATATCGTTTACGGATGTATGCAGGTTGTACGTTGACAAAGCTTCTGCATATATATATTGGGGATTTATAGTGTAACTGTTGCATTAGCCCGAAATTCAGAGAAATGTTAAAAAACTCAAATTTAGGTAGCAATTGGATAAAACGCAAAAATTTCAATACTTAGCCGCAATTACAGAATTGAAATCCTAAGTTCGGTAGTTCATCTCTGTAAATAATTGAAAATATTGATATCACTTCCATGAGCTGACTTTCGTCCCCTAGTGTAGTATGGTTAGAAAACGATCGTATATAATATAAAAACACTCTTGAATCATAAAGTATCAACTTTACGACAAAGTATCGACTTAAGACTTGTTACGGAACAAATAGGATATTCAATTTGATTCACTGCTAGCGCAGACATAAAGGTTCTCATTCGGGTTATAACAATTCCGTAACATTTGATAGCGTTAAAACAGGATTCGCATCTGTTCGCGAACAAATGATGTGATAAACGGAACGATCATATTATTTTATCAATTACTGCTCGCGAACAAGCCCCTTGTTAATACAAATTCGAAAAAATTCTGTTCGCAACATACATATTTGATATTCGCAAACAAAAAGTAGCATTTTCTGAACAACAAGAAAATGTTCTGTGATGAAAATTTTTCAAAAACAAAATACGATGGTCAGCGGGGTCATTTTAAGTTTATAACCGAACACAACACATGGCTTGAACGCTGTGAAATTAGTACAATCTAATCTAATGTTGAGATTTTTGACCGGAATTAGTATTTATAAGTGTACAGAATTCGATTTTAGCTTGGAAATCGGGTAAGAGAAGCTGAAGGGCGTAAGGTATATTGGTTGTGCCGTACTCCGTGTGTATGGATACTCAGCCTAAGCTGAGGTACGTATATGTGACGCTTACACTGTCTTCAAGACTAAACTGTGTCTCCGGAAATTTTCGCAGTAATCTGATTTTAAAGATATGTGTATAGCTATATATTAATTTTTCGCCCTTCAGCACGACTTGGTCCATCGCACCTATATTGAATCGACTGAATTTGCCATAAATCATCAATGAAAAGCTTCCTTTTACCTTTGTATGTCCGTCCGATTTTCATAATTGTGCTCCTCTATGACGCCGTACCTTATTTGGTGGAGGCATGCGAGCCAAGTAAAAGATACTGTTTCTATTTTTGTGCAAAAATTTCGAATATACGATATGTATTTGAATTTGTAGGAAAATCTGACAAGCATGTTTTCGCAATACTAAATTAAAATTTCATGATTTTCTTATAAACCTGCTCCGGCTGTTAAAATATTGGTTCGTGTAATATATATTTCGCATCCGTTATAATATATAATGTTTGTAGTACTCAGTATAATATATCACATCAACTATGATCAACAGTAATTTCGAACCATTCATGGTATCTTTATACGAAATTTATGCTTTATAGATTCTCCGTAAGAGATAGGAATCAAATATATAAACTATGCGGCGTATAAGACAGTGTAATTTGTTTCTTGAGGTGCAATTTGTGAATCTTCGCCGAACTATTTTCCCATCGGCTAACAATTAAGTAGAGAAATGGCTTGTTAAAATATTCTGTGTTATGCTTCGTATATATACATTCAATTTTTGATGAATAGTAAATTTCATTGAATCAGGTACAGTGAGCGTTCATGTTTTTTCTGAAATTGGATAATGCATTGGGAGCCAGAAATTTGGACATTTTGAGAGTCACTTTACCATTGGCTAACGTATTGCATTGAAACCGCAACCCGTCTGAAAACTTAATCAGAACAAGTCTAGTTTTAACAGTTTTGTGCACCACACCGAAGTAAAAGTAATCAAATTAAACTTCAGGATCTTCGGAATTTCCATGTCATTGGGGTACTGGAAATATGACGGCTGATGGAATTTATGAATTGGGGAGACTAGAATCTGCTGTTCTTAATAGAGGAGATATTTGTTACCCATAAAATTTAGGTTCTTTTCCATTATCCCCACATTTGCCCAAAAATGGTCAGATTCTGGAAATTTTGTTTTTGTAATCCTCGAGACCACTGATCATTTCGAACAGAACATTGAATTTTTAAAATTTTCGATTTTTTCGGGTCCTGCCTTGGGACCCAAAAAATTTTTTTCTTAAAAATTAGATTTTGACCCACCGCTCGACGCAGTTTGAGGAGCTGAACCGAATGGTTATATTTTTAACATGATCTACTAACCGGATCCCAAGTTATGCCCAAAAACTATAGGAGACTGAGAAGCTCAGCAACTGAACATTTTTGGCGATAACTTAGGATGCTTTTATCGGATCCCGCTAAAAATACCACAATTAGACTCAGCTCGTCGAACAGCATCGGATGGTGGGTAAAAATCTAATTTTTAAGAAAAAATATTTAGGCTTGGGACTTGTAAAAAATCGAAAATTTTAAAAATTCTATTTTTGGTTTAAATGATCAGGGGAGGTCTCGAGGATCACAAAAATACCAAAATTTCCAAAATCTGACCATTTTGGGCAAACGCGGGCTGGGGGGGGGGGCTAATGGAAAGGAACCAACATTTAGACGTTTTTGTCATAATGGGCTAAACGATACTTTCAGATTATAGGTTATATCGGTAATTAATTTTCATTTAACCCCTTACTTTATCAACCAGTTGGTATTTCATTTAGCGTTGAACAAATTATCAGTGTGGCGAATCGCAGCGCTAGATTAGTGTTCGCTGAGCTATGACAACGCTCTTACTCAGATTCTTCTAAGGTTGCTCAGCAAATGAGCGAACAACAACGATCGCCCAACGAATTGATTAAATGCACTATTCCACTCAATATATATATTATTCAGTTGCCGTAGAGCAACCAGATGCATGAAGGGATACGCAAATTGTATACTTAATTTTTACTAATTCATTGCCTCATGAGTATTTTTACTAATTCATGATCGTATTTTGAGTAGTGTTGAATACTATAATTGCCGAAGTGCTAAATCGAACCCGAGCCACGATAGGATCGCATCGCTAGACATTGATCTATGACAACGCCGTTGCCCATGATCCTTTCCCGAATTGGGTCACACATTTGTGACAGCGTACATTGCGGCACGATGTATTAATCGACTTTGTTCTTCCAGTGCGTTGTTATCCGCTCATTATGTGAGGTTCTTTAAGAAACCGAGCAACAGCGAAAGGGCCAGGTTCAACGCACAATTAGGCGTACATAAACGGACACAAATTACAAATGGCATGGTATACAACACAATTATATGAACATAACGAAATATCCACCATTACGCCATAGTGTACGCGAGCACAACCACGTTTAGCGATTTTACCCTCCCAGAACATAGCTGTAAATTTGGTGAACAGTAAGGTTCTATGATGGTAATGCGGCTAACCTATTGCTCCATGATTAACGATGTTTGTTGTGATGGATGAGGTTTATCTCTGGAAACCCATCCCTCACAGTATATTAAAAGTAGAACACATTGATGTGAAAAACGAAAAATATCGTTCATTTTTGCCTTCTACTGGTGTAAAAACAACAAACTTCGTGCAAATCAACAAAATTTTAGATATGTTCGCGTAGTTTGTAGTATTGGGATTACCCAAGTAAACTCTCCGATTCTGAAAATTACAATTGCTTGTTTCAATTCCTCTACAAAATCTATTGATAGTCTTAGCTGTGCATCTGGTGGGTTTGAAATATAGTTACAGTCACTGCTGTGATCGTTGCTTAAATCTATACAAAATATTTGATATCCTGCGCCGTATCTAAACCCAACTTCAGTCAAACCTAAGTTTTCAGTTCTACATCTTAACGCATATAATGTATTATAAAACAGTCTCATATCATTCCCAGCCTTGCATGGTAGAGAGATGTTGCATGGGTACCTATCATCATTCATAAATACTGTAAAGCTATTAATATCAGGTAAAGCTAGTTTTAAAAAATTTGACTTTGCTGTACCTGCATACGCTTCCTGCGTTATTCCCCAAATGTATATCCTTCGAGGTAACACACCATCAAAAATTGTACAATCTACGTTTTGTAGACCTTTATTTACAGACAGTGCATTTATTTTATATCTTATTGCAGGAAGTATAACTCCTCCAATTCTATCTTGAATTTCGAGAGCTTGTTTTGTTAACCGTGCTTTAGGTATATAGAGCTTAAAATCATTAATTCAAATTTGAAATTTATTAGCTAGTTCATGCAATAGTATTAGAGATGGTGTGCTACGTGTAGATTTAAATTCTAACCTTGTTTTTGGTGGTAAGTATTTGGGAGTTAAATATGCATCTATAAATAGTAGAAGATACATTTTGCATTTTTGTAATCCCATTACTAGTGCATTTCGATAAAGAAAACCTACTTTATCTTTAAGACCGCCAAACATATATGTTTGACCGGGATTATAGAGACATTCCGCTAAATATTGTTTTCTTTGTTCCTCACTCATATGCAACATGTATAATATATTGTAATAAAGGTGACGCAGCTGCATGGCGGAACTTCCTAAAACCATGCCCATACGACCCCGGCTATCGTAACCTCAAGGGCTGACCGTAAGTGCTGAAATTTTGATCCTATTCTTGGTCAGACCCAAGAAGCTACGGAGCTTAGCAAGTCGCAGGCGCGCTTCACAGGGTGTGTTCGGACCCCGCCCGATTGGTCGCGCTAGTGTCTAGTTTCTGGTATGATTTCTGAGGCCCCCCAGGGAGGCTAGCACCGACACCTGCTCACAGGTCATGGAGCCTAGCCGCTATTCCCTATCTTAAGCTCATCGGAAGTTGTTTGGTTCTAGATTGTTGTGTTATAGGTTAGAAGAAAAGATGAAAATGTCCCTAGAAATTTGAAGCTCAAGAGAGTTGCCTATTTAGTCTGCTCCGTGCTAGAGCATTGTAGCCTATTAGGCCCCCACAGGGTTCCGACGGGCCCTAAAAGTTTAATGTCGGAAAATCAATGGTGTGGCCTGCTCCTTTCAATAAATTCTATCTCGATGCAAATAGACTAGATTCCTGGGGAACTTTTCGAGTTATCGCCGTGAACGAGATAAACGTTGCTTGTGTCCCTATGATTTTATTCCTTGGTTCCAGTAGTAATACAAAATAAATGAGCGAGAAGGCCATGCTCGTCGGGGCTTGTGCTATTCTCGCACACAAGCCACGGCGAACAGTGCCTGCTCGTCCGACCGGACAAACCAGGAAAAATTCCCTATCGTCTCGATATAAATAGAACAGAATTCGACGTCTATAATACAACGTTTATTCAGATAATCAAGTTTTATCTAAGGGACGAGTGTTTCCTATAGATTATCGCGGCGTACTATGGGAGTCGAGTTGGGAAGCTTAGTAGAAACTCGCTGCTGTTGCCTCAGTACTACGGACTATGGGGGCAAGGGGAGGTGAAAAGAAAAACGGGGACGGAGCGTGCCGGAATCCGCATGTTGCGAGCTGGGGGCGGTTATCCCCGCTTCAGCTCAGTATTGGCGAACTCATCAGCTATGCAGCACAGTAAGCAGGGGCCCTAGTGTGCTTCGCAAAATGCTCCTTAGCGTGCTTCTCAAAACGATTATCACCTGCACGCGGCGACGGACATTAGGCGGGCTTAGGGGCCAACAACGACAGAACTTCACGAGGCGAACTCTACTACGACATAGAAAAAGAGTTGCCTAGCGGGAACTCAAGGAATATCGGTAAAATAACATTTTCGGGTTGCCGATCGACTTGCCCTAGCGATTCGCTTGGCGTTACGTCTGCACGTTGACTCAATGTGTTGCCGCGTGCGATTTTGTCTACCAAATCGTACGACTGACAGAAAGGGAATCAAGAGAAGAGGGGGCTAGAATAATCCATAAGTTCCTGGATGGAGAGGCGTGGTCGTTGCGCGAACCAACACTACGCGTTCTGCTACATGAATTTCGGCGCCGCCTTCAGGGGCGAGCCTAGTTAATTGATTTCAATTCGTTTTCTCTGCCGGAATCTTGATAGGGGCATGGTGTGGCACGTTTAGTGGGCAGTATGCCCCTTTCCGATCGGTTATTCGGCCTTATCTCCTCTCCTCGGGATCGTTTCGAGCAAGCTGGCGTGGGGCCGTTGGCCCCGGACGCGTCTGCGTCTTTTTTCTTTTCTTTGGTCGTTTGTTCTTTTCCTCCCTCTAACGACGATCTTGTCGTCCTAATACACTGCTGTATACAGTGTCTCAACTGCGCTGATGTGCAGTTGAGTTATCATCGACTTAATAGTCGATGTTCCTATATATCTGTGGCTGAATGGTTAAGGACAATGAATCTGCAGCGGGCTTAATTTCCCCGTGCAGGATCGACTCATGATACGGGAAAAAACAAAAAGGGCAAGCACTGAAACTGTGGAAAACTGAAGCTGGGCTTACATAGTAACGGGCAAACCGAGATAAAACCAAAGCAAAGCTAAACTCAGCGATCAACTAGCTCCAAAAAGAAAAAGGGGTTTTGCACTCGCCGGCCACGGGGACGAAATGGCCCAGGCGAGGAGGTAAGTTTTCTTTATTTTCAGGACATACTAAAATTTTTTGTTTGAAAGCGGGAACATGGCGAGCGTCTCCCGTAAGAAGTGTCGGCAAGAAAATAAAATGCCGGGGCATTCTGGAAGAAACTGTTATTTTGAGGCGTTAACTCTAAAGAGAAAACCATGTAGTTATATTACGATGAACACTCGTGAGATTGGTCGTGGTGATGGTGTATTTCAGAGTGCATCAAAATGAGGTTCTAATATCAAACGGTCCGCACGCGATATTAACTGGGGAGAACGCAATTTTGGGACGTCTGGGGGTTTGCCCCGCGAGCCGATTATAGGGTTATTTTAGGATCAGGGGTATTGCCTAACATTTTCTTCGGTCAGTCGTCCTGGCGAAATGGGTGCTTATTGGAGATGCCTACAGCATTTGCCTTGAACCAGCGCAATGTTCCTGTAAGATTGTACTAATCAGAACACACCTGAACGATATGAAATCAGAAGTCAAATAAGTAAACCGAGACGATCTTTCATCAGAGTTCCTTGTGAACAGCAAACACCTTAATCTCAAGCTTCAATGCCAAAAATTTGTTGAATCTTTTGCATTCCCAAATTTTCCTAGCTCAGTAGGATAAACGAAATTTTAAGGGCTTCCTAAAGCCCGACAGAGGCTAGTCCCCCGTCCCTATCTACTAAATCTGTCCGAGCTCAAACACGGCATGAGCTTCGAACGGTCAATTAAGCTGCAAATTTATAAACCACAACAGCGAAACATTGAACAAGCAAGCAAGTCACTATAGTTTCATCGGGAAATTTTACCGTGGTCGGCTCAAGAAAATTCGATGGCCCTATCTCAGAAACAGCGAGTCATGCAAAAATTCGGGACGAGAGGCGTCCGTTGTAGTGTGCCCTACCTAAGACCACGGGGAATCAGAAAGGCTTCGACTTAGTTGACAAGTCCTCGTTGCGTCCTGCTTTGGTGTATCCCATCGGAGCTCGATACTAAATAATAATTCTAGTTGGATTTATGTGTAGCATTTCGATGGGGGAATGGGTTGGTCGAACGCAAGTATCATTGAAACTATTTACGGGAAGGGAATACGCTACGTTTGCGGGGTACTTAATCAAACGGCCTGTTACTGTTCATTCGGCAGGGAAAATAAACCCCTGCAAGCACTCATTCTCTCATGCACTTACAAGCTTTGATCCTTGGGGTAGCAATCGCTGAACCCCCTTCGCGAGGCCAACGCCTACGCGGAAACCTTTGACCATCGGCTCCAAAAGCGAGAACAACGAAACACAGAACAAGCGAAAACAAGGAAAGTCAACCCAAAAACAGTGCGTCGGCGCCGGTCAGTAGAGTCGACCGAACGCCGCGCTGCCGAAGTCAGACTGATTCCACGAGTCGACGGTTGGTCCTCGCCTTGAAATTTTCGCCTGTAGTTAAGGATGGCGATTTTGTCGCCACCCAATCGTCGTTGGTCGTTGCCCGCCCACTTTTTTGGGTTCTTGGTTCAGTGTCCAATTGGGGACACTTCCGGAACGGCAATTCCAAAGGTAAAAGTACTTTATCACAGCTTCCAAATGATGACATAGTTTGAGCTGCACAAGTTTTCTTATGTCTATGTAAATCTTGACGGGAAGTATAAGATCGTTCACACCTGTTATATACATGATGCATAATTATCATGGATTACATGATTAAAACTTTTTAAGAACTTTGACACCACCATATTGTACCCCTGTGTTCCCCTATTTTGTAACCCTGTGTATCCCTATTCTACACCCCTACGGGTACGTATTGCACCCCTATATCCCCTACATTTATCACTGTGTACCCCTATGTTGTACCCTGTCCACCCGTATTCTGTACCCGTACGGGTACCTATTGTACCCATATATTCCCTACATTTCCCACTGTATACTCATGTTGTACCCCTATTCTGTATCCCTACGGGTACCTATTGTACCCACATATCCCCCTACATTTATCACTGTGTACCTATATTCTGTATCATACGGGTACGTTTTGTACCCGTGTATACCTTACATTTACCACTATGTAGCCGTATGTTGTACCCCTGTGTACCCCTATTCTATACCCCTACGTGTACGTATTGTACCCCTACAGCGGTTGTAAATCCTTTTCATGTACCCATGAATTCATTGATTTAGGGTATCCAAGCCACTTTACAAGGTGGAATTTATAAACCACTGCTACACGTTATTTCATCTAGTGTGAAAAATACAGTGAACCTAGAATTAAACAGCTGTATGTTAAAGGTATTTCGATTTGAAGTGCTTGTTTCAGAATTTCAAAGTGTTGAGTTCTTTCGAAATGCAAAGATGATATTAAGATAATGGTGTAGTTCTTAAAATGGATGAATACATTCACCAAATATCAGTTTCAAAAATGCTACCTCTATGTTTTAATTCGACAAAGCTTATAAATGCTATTCCGATTGTTAAAAACAAAAGTCTTAAAAAGCTTCGTAAACCAGCAAAGAAAAAGAAAAACGTCAAACGTATGCGGCGTCGAAAAACTTAATTGGCGGGGTGATAAGTACCCAGCTCAAGAATCAGTCATGTCAACATACTTGGTTGAAGTCGCTTGTTAAACAACGTAACCGAATAGTGCTGCTGATGATTAATTTCGTTTTAAAATTGGTGAAAGCGCTTTTGATTTAATTGATTTATCTGAAATATTTGTTTATATTGCATTTCAAATAATGAAGGGTGATGGTAAAGAGATTAAAGATGTAGCTCTTAAAATTGCACCATGCAATATGTTTGGGAATGCGTTGTTTTCATCCGTTGAGATGAAAATAAATGGGGAAACAATTACTTTTAACCAAAAACGTAACCCCTGGATGACATATATATTATACATGTTGCATATTAGTGAGGAACAAAGAAAATAATATTTAGCGGGATGTCTCTATAAACCCGATCAAACATATATGTTGGACGATCTTAAAGATAATGTAGGTTTCATTTATCGAAATGCACTAGTTATGGGATCACAAAAATGTGAAATGTATTTTCCGGTAATTACCGATGCACATTTAACTCCCAAATACTTACCAGCAAAAACAAGGTTAGAATTTAAATTTACATGTAGCACACCATCTCTAATACTATTGCATGAACCAGCTAATAAATTTCAAATTTGAATTAATGATTTTAAGCTCTATATACCTAAAGCACGGTTAACAAAACAAGCTCTCGAAATTCAAGATAGAATTGGAGGAGTTATACTTCCTGCAACAAGATGTACAATAAATACACTGTCTATAAATAAAGGTCTACAAAACGTAGATTTGACAATTTTTGATGGTGTGTTTACCTCTAAGGATATACATTTGAGGAATAACGCAGGAAGCGTATTCAGGTGCAGCAAAGTCAAATTTGTTTAAACTAACTTTACATGATATGAATAGCTTTACAGTATTTATGAATGATGATAGGTACCCATGCAATATCTCTCTACCGTGCAAAGCTGGGAATGATATGAGACTGTTTTATAATACATTACATACGTTAAATTGTAGAACTGAAAGCTTAGGTTTGACTGAAGTTGGGTTTAGATATGGTGCAGGATATCAAATATTTTGTATAGATTTAAGTAAAGATCACAGCAGTGACTGTAACTATATTTCAAACCCACCAGATGGACAGCTAAGACTATCAATAGATTTTGTGGAGGAATTGAAACAAGCAATTGTAATTTTCACAATGGGAGAGTTTGCTTCTGAACTACATATTAACTCAAACAGGGAAGTGTTTTGGAATAAAATGTCTTAAAAGGTCTAAAGATACATTTGTATCAAGCATGGATAAAACATTTTATTACATTATTCATCTCTATCAGTGCCAAGGGGCCTATCTCTGCAAAATTGCTAAAATTGAGATTATTATATCAAAATGATCACAACAATTAGAACATTAACACTGCAAAGGGGCACAACAGAATCTCTGTTATAAACATATTTATAATATAAAAACCATTGCGCCTATCGAAAAATTATCAACAATTAGACAATTCCAATGAGCCTAACAGTAATGTGCCCGTTGGTAATGTCACAACTGATAAGCTGTATTACTTATAACAATTGTTGGTGAGACGGTTATATTGTTCTTAAGTATAAAGTGTACGGCTGCTGAAGATTCTACGATAACTCTGTGTTTCGAAGACTGGACAAACGGTTCAAGTGAAAAGTGGAACACATCAAACGGTTACGATATTCGATTGATTAATAAAACGTATTCAAATTTACATTTTAACCTTCGATTGAAACCACCGAAAGGTCTTAAATGGAGCGCACAAATGGTGTATTTATTTGATGTATTTGAAAATTTGTTTATGCACCTATCAATTCGTTATCAACACGGACTAATATTGGTATGATCGGTTGATATTTATCGCTTATATAGTTTCACCAACCATTATATAGGAGCGAGATTTATGAAACATCTCGCAACATACGATCTGGATAAGTTCTTCGTCAGCAATACATTGGAATCAACCTATCTTTATTTAAGTATCAAAAATGCATTAAGTGCATTAGAAAACATCATATAGTTATGAATTTTCACTACTTCATGACTATTAATTGAAAAGTTATTAAAGTATGAATTATTAGCTACGTAATCAATAACTATGTAACTTAACTTTATTTAAGTAGCAAAATGAAATCAGAATGTTAGAATACCTATAGATATGTATTTTTATTACTTTACGATTATTGGTTAAAAAGTTATTCTAATATAACATATAAATTATTAGCTAGCTTATTAGCTATGTAAACTAGTTTTATTTAAATAGCAAAAATGAAATCAGCGTAGTTGAAAACCTATAGTTGTGAATTTTTATTATTTTATTACTATTTAGTTGAAAAGATATTAAATTATAACTTATAAATTATTAGGTATGTAAATATAACTTATTAGCTATGTAACCAATTTTTATTTAAGTAGCAAAAATGCAATAAGTGCATTAGAAAACATATAGTTATGAATTTTCACTACTATATGACTATTAGTTGAAAAGTTATTAAAGTATGAATTATTAGCTATGTAATTACAACTTATTAGCTATGTAACGTAGCTTATCTTAAGTACCAATAATGAAATCAGATTAGTAGAAAACCTATTATTATAAATTTTAGTAGATTTACTGCTGTTAGTAAAAAGGTTATTAAAATTATAACTTAAACATTATTATCTATGTAATTATAACTTGTTAGCTATGTGACAACATTTTACGTAGAAGCAATGAAATCAACGTAGGTGAAAGCTTATAGCTACTAATTGTTGGAAGCTTACAGTTGTTAGTTAAAAACTGTTAAAACATAACTTATATATATTATTAGATATGTAATAGTAACATATTGCTTACATAACTTAGCTTTATTTAGATGGAAAAATGAAATCAGGATGCTAGGAAATCTATAGTTATGGATTTTGGAAGCTTTGCTACTATTAGTTTACAACTTATTTCTATATTACCTATAACTTATTAGATATGTGGTAACTTTTCGACTTGGTGATTAACGAATAATCTGAAATTTCTTAGCTTTTATACCTAATTTAAATGCTGCTAGAGTGTGAAAGATTATGGATTAAACAGTTACACTTAATGAAAATTTTAAATGTAATTAACTTAAATGCAAAAGATAACGTTCAGTTAAACCTTATAATAGTGGAATCGTATTGGTAGGGCATTGTCATTTTTTGCAAAAAATAAGGTGAAAATCCACTTTAAACACGAATTGGACGTAAAAAATAGCCAGATGGGGTAATTAATATGAGGATAGTAGTGGGGTTTCATTATCATTAAACAATGGATCGATTTGTAATTTTTGGTTTTTCTGCACACGCTTAGCACAAGTGGTTGGGTTGTCCAACCATTTTGTGGAGGGTCACAGTCAACCCTCTGAAACAAACCGGAGCTGGTTTTTAAATTCACTGTTCACTGTTATAGCTGTTATGGAAATTGCTATAACAATAACAAGTCGGGTTGGGAGTTATACACGAAGAGTCTTCTTCGCGACCTTCCAGGTTCCCGTGCGTGTTCATGGTTATTACAACACCCTCGAAGAACGCGTCGTTTTGATCGTTAAGGGGAATCTGGTAGACACGGTATTCGTGGTTTCCTCTCGGGCAGAACTCGATCGCAAGTTCAACAAGGAGGTTCGCAGGGTAGGTATAATTACACAATTTGATAAATAATACATTATTTGGTAGCATATATTATAACCTCGACTTATAATTGTATTTGTTTAAGTTAACTTAAAAAATCAGTTACTACTTATTAACTGTACATTATTTTTTAGCATCGACGCTGCAAGTTGGAACGCATGAACCGCAACGGAGAAAAATTTATTGAACTAATTAACAATTATTAAAATAATATAATTAATGTAAATACATGTACAGTAATATGTAAATAATTGTAAATTAACTGTATAGTATATGTAAAAAATTGTATAACAACATGTATAATTTTCTCAAAAAAACTCGAAATATACGTGCTGAACGATCTGATTGTAAGTATATGTGCATGTCTCGTGCGGTGGTTATATATAATTTTATTTTGAAGTTTATTGTCTAAGCAAACACACCACCAACAGCTTCAGACCGGGATCGCAACCTCCAAACCGGAACCGGAACTTCCGATATACATATATAGACAGAGAGAATGCGTCACAACACCTCTCATCCTCCTCTGTGGGGTCATAGTTGAGTAGCCATTCACTATTTACAATATTCTAATATCTTTAAAAGATTAATCAAAAAAATGCGAGTTGCATCAGAAAGTATAATTTTAACGAATGTAGAAGCTTTGTTATTTTACTTAAAAATTGATGATCCTTGTATGGAACAGACTAGGTATCTGGTATTATCATCTATTCGATACTAAACGACTTATTGCATGATAGTTGTTAATATTTAACAATTATGATGTCATTTTTGCAATTATTTTAACCTGATTTAATATTAATCTATTTATACATTATAGGAGGTAATAAACACAGCCGCTGAAACTCAATGGTTATATATCCATCTATACGTATTCAGTTTCCATAGTAACGCATCTGTTAATTTCAGAGATATAGCAACATAATTCCAATCTAATTTCCACCATATCGTTGACCATATGTCCGCCCCACTCACTACCACATATGTGGGGGGGGGGGCAAACCCCCTGTTTTCTATGTTAGCCACCATACGTATGCATATTAAATTAATGATATATAGTCTGATGGCCACCTCCACATATGTGGAGGAGGCCTAAAACATGCATTAATTGCCACATAATTTGACTTCTCCAACTGGGAGGAGGGAGGGGGTAAAACCCCCATTTTTCATCTACTGATTACAACTTACAGTACTTCGTTAAAAATATTTGTTAAAGTCTTTGTTTGACGACTTGTTGCTACATTGACTCAAGAAGAAAGCTTTATACGAGGCAGATCATCCAAGCCTCATTTTTAGACAAATTTTAATTTATTAGTATACACTCAAGCATTTTAGGCTATTGATTCCTGGAACTCTCTACATGGGTATATATGTTTAAAACCAATTTAGTCGGAGCGAGGAACCAAATACGTTTCCGAAAACTCATAAAGCTGGTAGATTTCTCAAATTGCTTCTTACTTGGATAGACACCTAATGGATTAGATATAAAGTGGCTGTATTCACCTCTTTTCTGTTCTATCTATTAGTTAGCTGTAATTAGCAGTATTTTTATGTAAATGTATATAAATCATATGTGTCCAAGGATGTCGGCTCATAAGGGAACATATAGATGGTTCGTCGGGGGACCGATTCTCGAGATGACAGGGGTCAGTTATGTCAGGGGTGTAAATTTTGTAAGTTTTCAGAACCTAAATTTTCCACAGATTCCCAGTGTTTTTGCTAAGTCTCCCCAACTTTGATTAAAAGTTTCACCAATATTTGACAATTTTTACCAAATTTTCTCAATTTTAGCCAGAGTTCCTAAAATTTTGGATGAGCTGTTCGGGAAGAGGGTACTGGGGGTTTGTAAATTTGGCTTGAGGGGTCAGACGCTCAGGTGGACCCACACAGCCCTTTAATGCATACACGTGATATAAACACTTTGTGCTTTGTACAGTATACTTCTTTGTTGTTGACGATGACACAGATATTACCATAGCCATTTCAGCTATACTATTTCTGATGCATGACTGAAATTAACTTTCTAATCAAAGCAACATAATTAGATTTATCAAAATGGTGATCACAACTGTACAATAATTACATGTCATGTTCTGCAATCGATTATGCTACAGTGTGGAGTTACCGTAACGTAATAATGACACGCAATTAATCTTCGATTATTTTGCCGAGCAAACGTTTGACCGTATTCAAACATTATATTCCGTGACGACAATGTAAACGAAATTAGTTAGAGATGCTAATTCGCATCGTTCAAGATGACGCCTCTAATTTTTGTGGCGTTGCCGCTGAGTGCGCTTACTTTTCTTATTATATATATGTTGAAAATGTCATGATTTTGAATCTTGGGCTTAAAAGGGCTGTGATAGCTGATGCCTTATTAAGCTGGTCGATTGCATTTGAATTGTAGTTACATAATTATCTGTGTTAATGTGAATTGGTAAGTAATGCATCATTTACTTAAGTTGTGCGCAACTAGGGTCGGATTTTGTCATAGAGTCAAGTCCGGCTAGTGACGTTTTGGCATAGTCTATCCTGGGCCTCGAAAAAATAAGTGCACGGCCTAGCTAGACCAGTACGTTTGTACTAGTCGGGCTAGGCCATGTATCTTTATGTTAATAGACGGCGTTTACCATTATAGCGTATTTATTAGCACTAATTTCCATGATACAAAATCATATATGCCGAAGCAGGGGTTCGGGGGGTTATCCCCTGAAGCTTCGGACCCCTGGCCAAGCCCTGATCTACCCCCTGACAATACCGCCCTACCCCCGCCCGTTGATGCATCGCACCACCCCTTCTCCACCCTCAGCCCACCCTCGCCGGGAGCCCAGGGCGCGCGCAAAATGTTAGCAAAAAATTATGTGAAACCGGCAAAATTGGCAAAAACTGGGTAAAATTGGCAAAATGTCGGTGGGTGTTTGTCCTCCCTATCGTCCTGAATTCCCCGCGAGGGAATTCCTCCCTGAGACTACCACCTGACGATCTATCCTCTCCCACAAGGAACTCTACCCCTAAAATGACGTTCGTGTATATTTTATAGAATGAACGTTAAAAAGAAATGCTTCTATTGATTTTTATTTCTCAGTATTGCCTCTATAATCAATTAGTTTTGTGAAGTTTCGACAACTTCAAGAGTTATGACTACTAGACACACGCGCGGAGCGCTGCCTTCTGTATTTATAGATACATGCGCATAGCTGATTACCCTTTGAGAGATTGGCAGCGTAAAGCACTCACAGGCTGACTGGTCAGCCAACTGAGCTCTTAGCGGCGACACACGCGCCAAACACATAGGGGCCTGTGCTTAAAAGGGGGTAGATTTGGTTCGAGGATGAAGTTCACACACTGCAACCCTTCGGGATGCTAACCCCCCGTCAACACCTATGGCGCTCAGTGATTTATATATCGCGCATCTGGGGGAGGGTTGTGCGGAGCCTGCATGGGTTAGTTTGGCTTGAGGGGTAGTCCGACCTTTATATTGTGTAACTCCCATTATCACCTATGGGTCAAAGTAATATTGCGCACGTAAATACCGTTGAAATTTGCAGAGATTTTAATTATCGTAACAAAGTTAGCTAATATAAATCATGGAAGAAACCAAAAAGGTAGCTATGTGCGAAAGTAAGTTATATACTGCGTAGTGTAAAGCCCGAACCGGCCCTTGTAGCCATTTTAGGGCCTGGCGGATAATACTTTAAAGCTTTCGTATTAACAGGGCCTGGCGCGGCTCGTAAAATGTCACGACATCTGGGCCAGGCTTGCCAAGAAGAACGTTACTGCTGGGGCGGGCTGCGACAAAATCCGGCCCTAGTGCACACATCTTAAGGTAAATGACGCACAATATTTGATTATCTGACCGTGCGGTCGGAAGATGCCTTCATATCCAGCATTTCTCGTTACTTTTCTCTGCTGTTGGCTGCAGGGATCATTACCGAGATTTGCTCGTTGCGCTAAGTGCCCCAATGGTACATGGCGGAACCTTTGTTCGTAGACCTTGAAGACCTGACGTTTCCAAGATACAACGGGACGGCCCTTTGGTCGGTATCACTGTGCTGGAGCCCTAGCTGTTGCAACTCATCGGGGTGAGCGTATGTCCTTCATCCCTAGTGTATTTACCTAGTAATCTAACGCGTGCCTGCATTAGCATATAGTGGGTTGACACTTGATGAACAGCCCAGGCTTGTGGAATATTGTTCGTAAGACGGTAAAATTTTGAGATGTCGAGGATTCTCCGTCTGCAAAATTTTACGAACATGTCTGTGTGATCTGTATTGCTGAATTTGCCCGATCGTGTGCAGATGGCAAAGAAAAGTATGGGTCGGATGGACGCGTTGCAAACGCTGAGCTTGGTGTTCGTGGTGACATCTTTCCAGCACGATAACTTGTTCATGTCACTAAAAGTTGCGCGAGCTTTATTATTGTTTTGATTTGCTAATTACCAGGCCTATTCTTCTGCTTGCTGCGTTCATCAAATCTAGCATATTTTGCAGCTGACTTTCACTTTCTGCGATGAGAACATCATCAGCATAATCGGCGTCATTAAATCTGTCCTTAATCCCGGTGTACACAGCGCAATACGACAGTCAGCTTCTGTGGCAATCCCTCGGACTCTAATATTTTGTATAGCGACTCTCTGTGAACAGAGTCAAAATCTTCTTTGAAGGCGATTAAGGGTACGGCGGCCGGCTGGCAGTATTCGTGTCTTTCTTCTAGAAACATGCGTATAACATGGATTTAATCTACTGTACTTCTGCCTGGTTTGAATCCACATTGTTCTACGCGTGTGAACTGGTCGCTGTACAGTTTGAATCTGTTGGCAATGATGAGCTCTATCGGCTTAAAACTGCATTCACGAGTGAAATTCCTCTGTAGTTCCAGCATATAGATCAGTCGCCTTTTTTTACAGTGGCAAAAGGACACGTAATCACCAAGCATCTCAAATTAATTCACTCTCATATTTATTTCAGTAGTAAGCGGAGTGGTTCAGATATGTGTGAAGCGGCAGCTTTTTGGCTTTCTGGTGGTAAGCCATCCTCGCCAGCCGCACGGACGCTTCACAGCGCCTCGATTGCACCGAGTCTTTCGTGCTGCATCGGTGGAGTGAAGCAATCGCTATCGCTGTAGCAGCCAGCAAGTGGCAGCTCATCGTCTTTTAGCGGATTGGTTTCGTCCGCGATTAATTTGTATACGTGAATTTTTATCAGTTTTATACTACTGGGCACCCTCAGAACAGTTTTCTAAAAAATGATACAGTGGTAGGTCTAATCTCTTCAATAAAAACAGTAATCTTTTTCCATTATTTGTAAGTGTCACTGTTTTTATCAGTTTTATATTACTGGGCACGCTCAGAACAGTTTTCTAAAAAATGATACAGTGGCAGGTCTAATCCCTTCAATAAAAACAGTAATCTTTTTCCATTATTTGTAAGTGTCACTGTTTTTATCAGTTTTATATTACTGGGCACGCTCAGAACAGTTTTCTAAAAAATGATACAGTGGCAGGTCTAATCCCTTCAATAAAAACAGTAATCTTTTTTCCATTATTTGTGAGTGTCACTGTTTTTATCAGTTTTATATTACTGGGCACCCTCAGAACAGTTTTCTAAAAAATGATACAGTGGTAGGTCTAATCCCTTCAATAAAAACAGTAATCTTTTTCCATTATTTGTAAGTGTCACTGTTTTTATCAGTTTTATATTACTGGGCACCCTCAGAACAGTTTTCTAAAAAATGATACAGTGGCAGGTCTAATCCCTTCAATAAAAACAGTAATCTTTTTCCATTATTTGTAAGTGTCACTGTTTTTATCAGTTTTATATTACTGGGCACCGCCCCACCTCAGAACAGTTTTCTAAAAAATGATACAGTGGCAGGTCTAATCCCTTCAATAAAAACAGTAATCTTTTTCCATTATTTGTAAGTGTCACTGTTTTTATCAGTTTTATATTACTGGGCACCCTCAGAACAGTTTTCTAAAAAATGATACAGTGGTAGGTCTAATCTCTTCAATAAAAACAGTAATCTTTTTCCATTATTTGTAAGTGTCACTGTTTTTATCAGTTTTATATTACTGGGCACCCTCAGAACAGTTTTCTAAAAATACACATCACCAATAAGCCCCAATATGATACAGTGGCAGGTCTAATCCCTTCAATAAAAACAGTAATCTTTTTCCATTATTTGTAAGTGTCACTGTTTTTATCAGTTTTATATTACTGGGCACCCTCAGAACAGTTTTCTAAAAAATGATACAGTGGTAGGTCTAATCTCTTCAATAAAAACAGTAATCTTTTTCCATTATTTGTAAGTGTCACTGTTTTTATCAGTTTTATATTACTGGGCACCCTCAGAACAGTTTTCTAAAAAATGATACAGTGGTAGGTCTAATCTCTTCAATAAAAACAGTAATCTTTTTCCATTATTTGTGAGTGTCACTGTTTTTATCAGTTTTATATTACTGGGCACCCTCAGAACAGTTTTCTAAAAAATGATACAGTGGTAAAAAAAAAACAGGTCTAATCCTCTTCAATAAAAACAGTAATCTTTTTCCATTATTTGTAAGTGTCACTGTTTTTATCAGTTTTATATTACTGGGCACCCTCAGAACAGTTTTCTAAAAAATGATACAGTGGTAGGTCTAATCCCTTCAATAAAAACAGTAATCTTTTTCCATTATTTGTGAGTGTCACTGTTTTTATCAGTTTTATACTACTGGGCACCCTCAGAACAGTTTTCTAAAAAATGATACAGTGGTAGGTCTAATCCCTTCAATAAAAACAGTAATCTTTTTCCATTATTTGTAAGTGTCACTGTTTTTATCAGTTTTATATTACTGGGCACCCTCAGAACAGTTTTCTAAAAAATGATACAGTGGTAGGTCTAATCTCTTCAATAAAAACAGTAATCTTTTTCCATTATTTGTAAGTGTCACTGTTTTTATCAGTTTTATATTACTGGGCACCCTCAGAACAGTTTTCTAAAAAATGATACAGTGGTAGGTCTAATCTCTTCAATAAAAACAGTAATCTTTTTCCATTATTTGTAAGTGTCACTGTTTTTATCAGTTTTATATTACTGGGCACCCTCAGAACACTTTTCTAAAAAATGATACAGTGGTAGGTCTAATCCCTTCAATAAAAACAGTAATCTTTTTCCATTATTTGTAAGTGTCACTGTTTTTATCAGTTTTATATTACTGGGCACCCTCAGAACAGTTTTCTAAAAAATGATACAGTGGTAGGTCTAATCCCTTCAATAAAAACAGTAATCTTTTTCCATTATTTGTAAGTGTCACTGTTTTTATCAGTTTTATATTACTGGGCACCCTCAGAACAGTTTTCTAAAAAATGATACAGTGGTAGGTCTAATCTCTTCAATAAAAACAGTAATCTTTTTTCCATTATTTGTAAGTGTCACTGTTTTTATCAGTTTTATATTACTGGGCACCTCGAACATTCTCAGAACAGTTTTCTAAAAAATGATACAGTGGTAGGTCTAATCTCTTCAGGATAAAAAACAGTAATCTTTTTACATTATTTGTAAGTGTCACTGTTTTTATCAGTTTTATATTACTGGGCACCCTCAGAACAGTTTTCTAAAAAATGATACAGTGGTAGGTCTAATCTCTTCAATAAAAACAGTAATCTTTTTCCATTATTTGTAAGTGTCACTGTTTTTATCAGTTTTATATTACTGGGCACCCTCAGAACAGTTTTCTAAAAAATGATACAGTGGTAGGTCTAATCTCTTCAATAAAAACAGTAATCTTTTTCCATTATTTGTGAGTGTCACTGTTTTTATCAGTTTTATACTACTGGGCACCCTCAGAACAGTTTTCTAAAAAATGATACAGTGGCAGGTCTAATCCCTTCAATAAAAACAGTAATCTTTTTCCATTATTTGTAAGTGTCACTGTTTTTATCAGTTTTATATTACTGGGCACCCTCAGAACAGTTTTCTAAAAATGATACAGTGGTAGGTCTAATCCCTTCAATAAAAACAGTAATCTTTTTCCATTATTTGTAAGTGTCACTGTTTTTATCAGTTTTATATTACTGAGCACCCTCAGAACAGTTTTCTAAAAAATGATACAGTGGTAGGTCCAATCCTTTTTATAAAAACAGT